>JAJLUM010000139.1:0-24911 GCA_030564265.1 Blastobotrys attinorum
AGGCCGATAAAGTAAAGGAATGGGCCAAATCCCGTGGCTTTGCGGACAAGGTCACTCCAGTTTTGGGATCTCTGGGCGATAGGGATCTCATCATCAAGGAAGTGTCTCAGGCTGAATACGTCGTAGACACTGCTGATTGTGACGATTTGCAGTTTGCTGGATACCTCACAGAAGGATTGACCAAGGCAATTGCCAGTGGCATTAAACCCACTGTGGTCCATACCTCCGGTACAAACTTGTTGACAGATGGATCAAACGGGCTCAAGAACTCCGACAAAATCTATCATGACGATAACGACGAAGAAACGGCATCAATTCGAGAGGATGCTCCACATCGAAACGTTGATTTGCTACTTCTCAAGTATGCTAAGGAACAAGGTCAAGACAAGTTGCACTTGTCTATTATTGCCCCGCCAACAATTTGGGGTGTCGGACGGGGGCCAGTAGCCTTCCTGTCTCAACAAGTTCCAAAATTGATTCAAGTGGCTTTGAAATACAACCAGGCCTACAACGTTGGCAAGGGATTAAACATTTGGTCTGAAATCAATGTGGTGGACTTAGCTGACCTGTATTTGCTTTTACTGACTGATGATTCCGGTAAGAATTGTGGATTTTTCTGGTCCGACGGTGAGGAATTTGAATACCGTGAAGTAGGTCAAGCGATCCAGCAAGGGCTGATCGATTCAGGATTTGCCAAACCTGGATCAAAGGCTTTAGACACTGATCCAAACGACCCTTCGAGCTTCAACAAAGTGTTTTACGACAGTGATGTCTATGACTATCGAAACATCATTGGTGGCAACGCCCGAAACCGAGCGGTAAAGGCCAAAACTCAATATGGCTGGAAACCAAAATATTCGTCCAGACAACAGTTCTTTGACTTCATTACCAATGAGGTGTATTTGATCTCTCGTAATATGAAGTAGTCAGTGAAATCTTGGCTTTATTGGGCTCGGTGGAGGTAGTTGCTTAGGGGGTTGTCAGCCGCACGAGGATATATTTAAGCAGTTGTCAATTTAGGGAAAATCTTGTAGTATATAAATCTAAATGAAACAAAAAAAGAAATTATATTTGTTCTCACAAGGGGAACATGTAGTGTCAACTTTGCTCTTCCAGATTAGCATTTTAACATAATGATTCATCGCTATGGAACACTCATTCAGTAGCTTATCGTGGTAGATAAATCAAAAATTTGCTAGTATTTTTTGAGGTAACCCACAAAAGCTTGAAAAAACATCCAATAATGCAATATTTCAAACACGTGTGTCTTTTAATGATAACCCGATAATTCCGCCAATATTGCCCTTTCTCCAACCTCTACTTTGGGGTCCTTTCTGCTACCAAATACTTGGGTGATGTTGCTATGATATTCTACCGTTATTATTAAGCAGCAACCTTCGTTTAAACCTATAAATACTCCCATCAAATCCCCGAGAACTCTCTTTGTTCGATAGTTGAAACGAAAATTCAAAAATGACAAAAACTTTATTTTTCACGGGTGTTACTGGATTTCTAGGTGGAACTGTTCTCGCTAACCTGCTTCACAGGTTTAAAGAGAAAAACATTGATGTCCATTACCGAACACTTGTGCGATCTCGTGAAAAGGCCGACATAGTAAAAGAGTGGGCCAAAGCACGTGGGTTTGAGCACAAAGTCACCCCAGTGTTAGGATCTCTATCTGATAGAGATACTATCATCAAAGAAGTGTCCGAAGCCCACTACGTGGTGGATACAGCAAATTGCGATGACTTTCAATTCGCCGGGTACCTCACAGAAGGTCTGACTAAGGCAATCGCCAATGGAATCAAGCCAATTGTAGTACATACTTCAGGTGCGAATTTGTTGACAGACGGATCCAATGGGCTCAGCAAGTCGAATAAGGTATATCATGACGACAATGACCAGGAGACGGCATCAATCCCCGATGATGCTCCACATCGAAATGTCGACCTGCTATTACTCAACTACGCCAAAGAACAGGGCCGTGATAAACTACATCTATCTATTGTCGCACCTCCAACAATTTGGGGTGTTGGACGGGGCACTGGATCGTTCCTATCTCAACAGGTTCCAAAGTTGATCCAGATTGCTCTAAAGCATAAGCAGGCGTATAATGTTGGCAAGGGTCTTAATATATGGTCTGAGATCAATGTGGTGGATCTAGCTGATCTGTGCGGAATCTTGATCACTGATGATTCCAATAAGAATAACGGATTTTTCTGGTCTGACGGTGAAGAATTTGAATACCGTGAAGTAGGTCAAGCCATCCAGCAAGGACTCATTGATTCCGGATTTGCTAAGCCAGGGTCCCATCCTTTGGATACTGACCCCAGTGACTCCAATTTTGACAAGCTCTTTTACGATAATGACACATATGATTACCGGAATATCATCGGTGGTAATGCTCGTAATCGAGCTGTTAAGGCAAAGACCCAGTTTGGATGGAAGCCGCGGTACTCCTCACGACAACAGTTTTTTGACTTCATAACAAACGAGGTATACTTGATCTCTCGGAACTTGAAGTAGTCTGCGAGACGAGATTTGGAGGATTGACTTCTGGTTGAGCCTAACGGTTCGCCATGTTGGTATATGTGCCTCTGGAACTAGGATATGGGTAGTTGTTTTAGCGGTTCCGATTTTGTTTGTGGCTATTCTTGTTGTAGTAATTTGGGCAGTGGTTTTTGCTTCAATCTTGTCCACGTTGCCATAATTGGTTAACTGCGGATCTCTTGCTGGTTTCGATAATATGAGTATGATGAGCTTGCGTATGTATCGAGTCTCATTGTTTTATCGGTTCGTACGATCTCTTTCGTCTGTAAACCCTGGTCTCTGATCCTTTCTTCTTTCGGTCGGGTGTGCGGCTCTTGTGGTTCCAGCGCTTGGGGGCTTGGAGCCTCACACAGTTGGTAAGGGATAATAAAAAAAAACAACTGGGGGATTGGATTAGAATATATTATTAAGGAAACCATAAGGGACAAAAAAATTAATCATAGTCTAAGCTAACCCTTTTTTGTGCTGTAGAATGCGGCAAAAAAGAAAACCCACTGCGGGATTCGAACCCGCAATCGCCTGATCTCCGAGATGTCTGGACAGACGGATAGAAGTCAGGTGCCCTAACCATTAGGCCAAGCGGGCTAGTACTCTTCGTTGGGAATTTTGAAATTGGTTTGCATTTAAGTCGTAAATTTAGTAGGTCGAATGCATATTCAGAAACTTCCAAACATTTACCATTAAAAAGTCGTGAATTATTATGAATACTCTTAATTTAATTAGTACTATCTATGCTCGGGCTAAAATGAAATAAGCTCATGTTCCGTGTGATTTTTATTATACATGCCAAAGTGTAATGATGTCATCTCCGACACATCAACTGTGGAACTATACTGACTGTACTTGCGACACTAAAACGGCCAGACAGAGCACAGTATGACTATGCAGAACCAAAAGTTGACATATTTGCTCCAGGGTTTTGACGGTGGTTTTTTTGCATGTCCTCGTGCCCTTGTGCTATGGCAACTCCGCGCGTTCGTTGAATGAGGTGAGGTTGAGTGCACGATAGAGTTCCATTTTATTTTCATTGAGCTGGCATTGTACCCATCATAACCGTATCCTTTGACACTTTCAAATGCAGAGCAGATGTGATTGAGAATGTTGAGACCTGGGATATAGTTTGTTCTTGTGCTGAACCAAGAAGCCATTTTGATATCCGTCGAGTGGAGTGTTATATGATTTGGTGTACTTGTGGAGTTCCTCTAGAGTCTTTGTATTATGCCACGAGTGGATATAGTATATTCCTAGTGATGTTTTCTGTGCACCTGGTAGTTATAAGAGCACATATTCAAATATATATAACCAATGTAACGAACCCACAGCAGTGAGGCCCCAACACGCAATCCACCAGCTACCAATTCAACAAAATGCTCCTGTCCTTCTTCAAATACGGTCGAATATGAGGTTGTGATGCTGCATGGTTTACCAACACCTTCCTAATCGGGACGGAACAATGAGTTATCCGTTGAGCCGCACAGCGGTTGTGTGTTGTCGAAGATATATTCTGATACAGTGTTTTAAGGTCCAAACTATTAGACCGTTTCCAACTTTCCAGTTAGAATGATATTATTGGGTTTCTACATTGTTCTGATTGATTTCGTTAAAACGGACCTAAAATCATTCATGAAGCAACATCTAACCACCTTGAGCCGCACCATATGTAAAAAAAAGTTCCAACAGCTTAGTTTCGTGACCTATATCTCCCGGAAACTAGAGGTATCATTTATTACTAGTTGCAGATTGAGTACAGGTCGGTTTTCAAATCACAAATTTATATATAAGCGCCTAGGTATAGGGTTCTTCACGCTTCTAATTTTGAGCCGACGCAATCCCGGGTCAAAAACCAACACAGGGAGGAAGTACCTAGCAGAAAGAGAAATAAGACGAGCAAACTAGACAGAGAGAGAGAGAGAGTAAGGAAGAAAAAAAAAATAACACTCTCACGTCATATTTACTGCAAAGATGAAGACCAATTGCCTCACCAGCACAGGTCGAGACGTACTTGCTATTGTCCAGTCAATCTTAGCACTCTGGGAAAAACATGTCTCCAAATCCAGTGAAAAAGCTACCCTAAAAATTGAGCACTTGAACATTATAATTGTCAATCCTGAGACCCAGCCGAGACACACTATCGACTTGGAGCCCTCTGCTCGATTCGGAAACTCATGCATCTTCAATATGCCGTCATGTCTACTCCACAGTCGCATGAAGGCAATTGCACCGGCTCAAATACAGGCATACAAGTCCCACTTCAAGCCTATTAATGAATGGAAATCGACAGTAAATGCCAAAAGACCAACGGACAATTATTCTCTGAAGTAGCGCAGAAGCAAGTTGTAAGTAGTAGGAGGCTGTGGTTGAGCCGCATGGTAGCACCAGAAATAGGCGGTACGCGGCCGGGTAAATTACCTCTGCACCTCCAGAAACTATTCCCACCCATCATATATTTACCTACTTCACATCATCCACACTTGCACACACACGCACAACAAGACATTTATTCGTGTAGGTAATAAATACAATATGGCTGGACCACCACCACCACCTCCTCCCCCTCCTCCTCCACCACCTTCATTTTCTGGGGGTCCACCTCCTCCACCCCCAGCATTCGGCGATTTGTCATCTAAAAAACAAAATGCCAGCAATAAGAAGGCCCCATCCGGACCTGGAGACCGGGACGCATTACTAGGTGACATCCGTAAAGGGATGAGACTGAAACAGACAACTACAAACGACAGAAGTGCTCCACAGACTGGCGGGCGAATTGTTGACGGCAGTGCCAAAAAAGCCGGTGCTCCTCCAGTACCAACTCCTCCATCTGCTCCTTCCACAGCTCCTCCAGTCCCAACAGGTAGACCTCCAGCTCATCACTCACCTTCAAACTCAGATGCCAGTGAGGCACCAGCCATGGGGGCTCCTCCAGGACTAGGAGGACTCTTTGCTGGAGGAATGCCAAAGCTTCGACATCGGTCTGGAGGTGTGAATACCGGGGCTGGAGCAGAATCATCTACTCCTAGTGCTCCTAGTCCACCACCTAGTGCACCTCCTCCAGTACCTCCATCTCAAGCTCCAACTCCTCCGGCACCTCCATCTCAAGCCCCTATACCACCAGCCCCAGCTCCACCTCGTCCTGGTGGCTCAACTTCGTCCAACCCATCAATTCCAAAGCGACCACCGCCAAAACCGCAGAAGCCAAAGCCTAGCATACCCAACTCTAGACCTACTCCTCGCACTGCTAGTAGCTCGAGTGTCTCTACTCCTACTCCTCCTCCGCCTCCGCCTCCACCAGGTGCGGCTCCACCTATTCCACAATTACGACATGTATCATCACCAGTATCATCCTCATCCTCAGGTGCTCCACCTCCACCACCTACTGGTGCTCCACCACCACCCACTAGTGCTCCTCCTCCTCCAGCTAGTGCTCCTCCTCCTCCAACAAGTGCACCTCCACCTCCTGCTCCCCCTCCACCACCACCGACTCGAGCACCTGCTCCAAGATCAAGGTCTCCTTCCCCTTCAAACCGGTCTGGAAGATCACTCTCACCGCCTCCAGCTCCAGCTTCAAGATCAAGATCTCCTGTGCCATCCACATTAGCTCCTCCTCCTCCACCTCCATCGCAAGCACCGCCTTCACCAGTTCCACCATCAAGAGCACCATCTTCACCAGTTCCACCATCACAAGCACCTCCACCACCACCTCCTCCTCCTCCAGCAGCTCCATCGCCATCTCCATCTCATGCACCACCTCCACCACCACCATCTCAGGCCCCAGCTCCCCCAGCGAGCCGCAATGGCTACTCACGCCGAACTGCATCTTCAAATAGTAACAACATTCGTCAGATAGATGTATCCGCATATACAATCACTCCGTCGTCAGGGTCTTCCAATGGCGGTGGAGCCTCGGCGCAGAAGCTGGTCATTGACGATTCCAAATGGAAATTCAAAAACCAGAGCTCAATTCCTAAACCTAGAAAGTTCACAAACTGCGAGAAGTTGTATCAGAGTGGGAGAGGTAGTTCGGTGCCGCTGAATTTAGCAACTTATGAGTAGAGTTTATGTATGTTTATATACACATTATTCAGTATGTACAGTGTTTTTAGGACAAGAATCGAGACTCCAGCTGATATGCGGGCTCGAGGTTCCAGATCAACAAACAAACTATCTATTCGAGCTACGCATATCGAGATAGAGGGCCCGAGATCATAGTACTAGAATGATATCAAGACGGAAAAAACAAAGTTGGAGATTAGAAATCCATAATAGTGCTGCACCACAACTGGGTTAGCACCTTCCATCATTCCACCCATCCCTCCATCGCGCCTTCCATTCTCTACAATCAAAAACCGGCTTGTTCAGCTTACGATTGACCTCGTTGTGAGCATCGCAAAGCCAATTGCCCAACTCATCACGTCCACTGACTTTGGGCTGGTTGCTACCCAACCAAGTCTTGAAATCATCTGCACAGTACCAACAAGGATAAACTTTGGAAAACACATTTAGGAAGGATTTCATCTCGGTCTGTTCTACTTCGGATGCCTTAACTGGGTATTGCGCTGCCATGCTATGCAAAAACGTCCAAGTCGCCCTTCCCAGTGCTTCCACATCTGGAGGGCAGTCATTGAATCCCTTAGGTATTGTGGTTGTTGTTGCATTTTTACTAGTAGTTGATGTTGTACCATTACCATTTACACTTGGATTCTCAGCAGCAGGCTTACTTGGGGTCTTACCTGTTGCGGCTTGGAAATCCAACAAAGAGTTACAAGAACGGCATCTTAGGCAATTACATAGTTAGTAGAAAAATTATGATACAAATGGAGACAATATGACTTACGGCTTCCCATCTTCGTCCAGCACTACCCTTCTACCATCTATATATGTCACAGTACCTTTTGCCATTATTGGTGGTATAAAAAACTGTATTGGATCAGATATTCGTGATGATTAATCACAGTTTTGGGAAGATCGGACCAGACAAGAAAGAAAAAAAATAAAGTATTAATTACTCCTGTACAAAATCGACATTAAAGTCTACTATGAAAGTTGAAATTCAAAATCATCAGTCTTCAAAGGACGTACATTGACAGACTCATTGACATGCTTCCCGTCAACAAAATTATTTCGAATGTAGTCTCTCATAGCGGTCATCGCCGCATTCCGACATGCTTCCTTTATGTCACTACCACTCATTCCAGCAGTCTGCTCAGCTACAAAGTCCAAATCGAATCCTGGCTCTAACTTGGCATCCTTAAGCATCAACTGCAATATCTTTTTACGTTCTGCAACCTGAGGTAAAGATACAGCAAATCGCTTGGGCATCCTCCTCAGAATTGCACTGTCAATATCATTGGGACGATTAGTAGCACCCAATACCATAATTCTACCTTCACTGGTTAGACCATCCCATAGTGTCATAAACTCGGCTTTCAGCATTGAAGTGATCTCATGATCCGACGATTGTCGTTCTCTTAGAAAAGAATCAATCTCATCAATGAAAATAATGCAGGGCTGAAGCTTTTGAGCTAGAGAGAATACAGCAGATACCAGCTTGTTGCTCTCACCGAACCATTTGTCCATGATATTCGACATTTTGATATTAATGAAGTTTGCTCCACTTTCGGCCGCCAGTGCCTTAGCAAGCATGGTCTTACCACATCCCGGAGGTCCATAAAGCAGTACACCCTTAGGAGCCTCAATTAATGAAAGAGTGAAGAGTTCTGGGATGGTTAATGGGTATAGTACACTTTCTCTTAGCTCATCGATGATTCCTTCTAGGCCACCGATGTCACTGAATCTTGTTGAAATTTCTGAAGGTGCAATGACGAGAGAAATTATAGCTTGTTCGTATTCATCCAGTTCTTGTAACTTCGGATGTTTATCTTGAAGTCTTTGGATTGATGCATTGGCTTTTTTTATTGTTTCGGCACTTTTAGCAGTGCTTTCTCCCTTTTGGATCAAGCTTGAGAATAGGTAGTATATCGATGCACTTGCACCAAGGAAGAATACTATATCCGTAATTAACCTTGGATCTACTCGTGGCATTTAGTCGGTCTTTCTTTATGAGGTGTATTGAAAAAAAAAAAAAAAAATTCGGTACTTGGGAAAGAGGTCCGGGGGTGGCGCTTTTCAAGTGCCGGACCTCGGGACGAGCGAAAACGCGCCATTTTGCGACAAGACGCGGTACTAATTGGTGATTTCAGCGCGACATTGTTTTATTCTTCTTGCTAGTATAAACAAGTGGTATTGTTAACATTAGTAATAGTAATAGTCCATGGTGATCAAACACTCGTAGTACATAATAGTAGAACCTAAAGATAGTGCTCCAAAAGCATCACCATGGAATCAACAGACAGTACTGTAGATGCAGAATTATCAATAAGAACCGCTGCCGAATCTTACGCTTTAGAATGTAAGTCTATATCAAGAATAATACGCCATGATCAATAATTCTGGTTATGCCCAAGAACTAGCTCTAACAGCAGTAATATAGGTGTCCAAAATTATGGTCCTCTAAAGAAAGAGCTTCGAAAAATGAGGCGAGAAAATGAAAAACTCAAGAAAGAAAACAAACTACTAAAGAAGGAGATTGTGGATCTAAACGAGATCCAGAGCCAAAATAAAAGGACCCTTTCAGAGTGGAAATCGAGCCATGATAAACTGACAAAAGAGCTAAACAAATATGGTGTGTTCCAGCAGCAACAACAGCAGCCACCGCCACCGTCGAAGCAAAGACCAAGTGTGTTACAACCAACGTCGCCAGATAGGTTGAACCGATTCATGCACGATTCATACGACGGAACCACGTTTGATCCAAATTCATCACCGCCTCAGCCGCTGCCTTCTTCCTCTCCCCAACAGAAAGAGGAAGATCAGCTTCCGGCACCGCAAATAAAAGAAGAACCTCAAGAAGAGCCGCCAATAAAAGAGGAACCACATATAAAAGAAGAGCCACTGCCGTCACAGTATGGAATGCTTCCAGATTCTTACAGACTGGACTTAGACCTGCCCGACCTGAATGTGGTAACTCCAAGAAAGGGCTCGAGTAACGGTCATAACTTGGATCCAAGCCCAAGTCGTAAGCGCCCACGCCGTAATGGGGGCCCCACAAAACGCATAGATGAAGACATAGACCAAGATTTGATTCATCAGAGACGAAAGACTGTGTTCCCTAAGTCATTACCCTCGTCTTCATTGACCCATCAGCTGCCCACACCAAGCCAGAGCGGCAACAAGAACAATAAGACACTGGATGGGTGGCTGCATAAGGGGAAAAAGTACCCGGATACGGGTTCAGACTCAAACTGTGATTTTATAGATCTGGACGACAACAAATTCGTTGAGGCATTGCTGTCAAAGGAGTGGAATCTCAACGATTTTTCGCCTAAAGCAAGCCCGTTATTCCATCAGCCGGACGTTGTACGAGGTGCTAAGCGCTGGAAACTTCCTGGAAGAGCCTGCCGGCAATGTAGAGAGTACCAAAGACTGACAGCAAATACCGCTAATGCCACGGGCAGTGGTGTCAACAAATGTAAGCATGAAAAGATAATGAGTCTGAATCATCAGATGAAACAGAACATTAATAAAACGTCTCGGCACCGCGGCGAGTTTGGAAGTGAAAGCCCTCCGCCTGACTTCTGGGACCAAGAGCTGGTTGACGATACGATGGTCAAAGATCAGTGGGCTAGTCATACCAAGAAAAGAGTACTGGCCAGGTTGGCGGAAGCTATTGAGCATGGGAATTACAAACTGAGAGATAAGAGCATACAGGAGAGAATGGACAAGGTAGACTGGCAGAGAGTGCAGCCAGAGCTTTTGGATGCGTTGTATGATGAGTAGTGTGTGTAGATTGATAGGTCTATATATTTAATTTTTTTTTTCTTTTTTTTCTTCTTTTTGGTGAGGAATTTCAATTCTCGTTGGCATTTCATTGCTGTTATTGTTCCATTCTTGTCTCGTCATCACGGAGCTGCCATGGTGACAGACCATAGAATCCGGAACAAGTTTGTCAGTTCTTCAATTATTTCTTCTCACCTGATTGAGAGTTGATTAAATGATGCTTTCAGACCATTTCAGCACCGGAGGAGTATCTTGTGGACTATAAGGGTGCACAGTCAATGTGCGGCTCCTTATGTGGCTTTCGAGCCGCACAATGAATAATCTGACTTTATCCCATCAGAAATAAGATTTTCGAATTCGGGCCTAGCTAGCTCAATTGGTCAGAGCGTGTGACTTTTAAAGCTTGTAAAACAAGATTTAATGTTATCACAAGGCTGGGGGTTCGAGTCCCCCGTTGGGCTTATATTTTTGATTTTTTTTTTTCGGTAAATCCGAGTTCCATTACCTATGCATTCGAGCATTATAAAAATTATGTAATATGTGTATTCTGTATTATAATAGAGACTCCCAAAAATTATCATGGCCTAGTTAACTTCTATTAGATATTTATTTTTGTTCCATATTATACAGATCTAATTACGGTTCTCTTCTAAGCCCATTTACCAAGTAGAGCCATGATTCCGGCACCAAAGACGTTACAGGTAGTCATGAATAGCAGCCGGTTCAGGTTCTTGGTTCGCTTGTCATTAAACAAGTAGTCTCTGGCTAACAATTCCACAAGGCCAGTGTAAATCAAAATCCCGGCAGAAATAGCATCCAGCACTCCGCTGACCACGTTAACTGTATATGAACTCGATGCGTAAGTGTTTCGAATCCCCACACCGATAGCGATGCAAATTGGAGTCGTGAGACCATATGCAACACATAGAGCGTACGGCCACCATTTTTTGCCTTCTGGGAACGGAATAGCAGACAACCGGGCTCCAATTCCCAGACCTTCGAATGACTGGTGGAAGATCAAAACAATGTAAAGCGTTTTGAACTCGTCACCAGTAGAACCCAAGTTGAGCCCAATCATCACTGAGTGAAAGATAACACCAAACTCAAGAACCAGAAAAGCAGCGAATTGTTCGTGAAATCCTTTTTCGGCGTTGGCACTCGAAATCGTAGCATCGTCATCGTCCTCATCAGTAGTCTTTCTTTGCCGCTCAACATCAAACACAGGTTTTTCCTGTGAGTTGACATCGTCTGCTCCAGTGCCATCGTCTCGATGATCATGGGTAATTATGCCTTCTACGTTCACGTTATGTTCATGAGAAATTCCGTATTTCCGTTCAACGTAAACTGAACTAAACAAGTCAAGCAAAAAGATCCCGTAGACAGTTGCTAAGATGATTCCGGCGACCCAAGAATAATCACCCCAGTGGCCAGTCATACCTACACATGTATCTCCACCTATAGCCCCATAGGCTGGATCCATTAAGTGAACGAAAGCAGTGGCCACAATTACACCTGTACCAAAATGACGAGCGAAAAGGTAGACGTAAGTAGGAATTCTGAATCTCTTGGACTTTGATGCAATCACCGGGAACAAGGTTGCCAAGGTAGAAGTGACCAAGATGACAAAAATTGAGCTTATTCTAGCTCCGAAAAGTTTTCCATCATAATCAGTTTCGCTACCGACATCTTGTAGCAGACAGATTTTGTAGTTATCCGGTACCGATTCATCAGCAAGGGTGATCTGAGCAGGATCTAAAGCTTCCCAAGGAGAACCCATTGTTATATAGTTGATATGTTTTTAGTGATATAGAAAAGTGTATATTCAGAATAGAAATGGCGGATTCAATGCCTATTTATATTTTTACGGATCTACTTTGAAAATCTCTGCAATGTCAGCCATTAAGGTCTACCATTCTATATGAAAAGAAAAAAAAAAATAAAAAAAAAAAAAAAAAGAAAAACAGTATTGAAGCAATTGCCTTGAGAAAAAAAGTAACTGATGCATACGGCTCATACATAGTAACTCATGGAGCTATCACCTCCAAGGTTAAAAAACCCTTAAAAGACCTCTCTCATTGGATAAGACACCGGTGGATACAGCAGGAAGAAGCGGCTCGCGCAGAGAGATACACCTTAACGGTTATCCCGTTGGCGGACACATATCGAGATTAAGCTTTTACCAAGACATTGATGAACGATAGACAAGATTCTTGGTGCCGTTTGCGTTTTAATTCAATGTCTTGTCGCTAACGTTTTTAATCAGAAAGAGTGCGGACCAAGACTCGGAAGGGGTTTCCGGTGGAACATAGTGCGGTGGAAGGTCGATCAAAACGATCTGAACCAGGACAGAGGGAAAGTAGAATTATATCTTTAGAAAAAGAATCAGTACTGTAACATGACAGCTTTTAGTATTACAACTAATTTATGTACTCTCTCGGTGAACCGGAACTTTTCCGTTTTTAGTCTATCATGTACCACTTTACCAATCTATGTGCTCTATTTTTTATGAATCAAATTATTTTAGGCCCATTTCCCGAGTAGTGCCATGATACCTGCACCTGAAAGGTTACAAACAACCATAAACAGCAACTGCTTAATGCTCTTAGTTCTTCTCGCATTAAACAAGTAGTCTCGAGCTAGCAGCTCGACCAGTCCGGTGTAAATGAGTACTCCGGCAGAAATAGCATCTAATATCCCGCCTACTACGTTTACCGTATATGAGCTAGATGCGTAGGTGTTTCTCACACCTATCCCAATTGCAATGCATAGGGGAGTACTGAGGCCATATGCAATACATAGAGCGTACGGCCACCATTTCTTGCCCTCCGGGAATGGAATAGCAGACAATCGAGCGCCAATTCCCAAACCTTCGAAAGACTGATGGAAGACTAATACAATATACAGTGTCTTGAACTCGCTTCCTGTGGATCCCAAGTTTAGCCCTATCATGATTGAGTGGAAGATTATCCCGAATTCGAGGATCAAGAAAGCGGCAAACTGTTCGTGAAATCCGTAGTCATCGGCCAGTTTCATTTTACTTTCCGAATCCACTATAGACGCACTATCCACATCTTGCACTACAGGGTTCTGAGATTTAGTCACATACTCTTCTATATGAATTGTATGGTCGCTGGGAATTCCGTATCTTCTTTCTACGTATACAGAACTGGCGAAATCAAGCAGGAATATGCCGTACACCGTTGCGAGAATAATACCAGCGACCCAGGCATAATCACTCCAGTGACCAGTCATTCCAACACAAGTATCGCCGCCAATGGAACCATAGGCGGGATCCAGTAAATGTACAAAGGCAGTCGCTACAATCACACCAGTACCGAAGTGTCTACCAAATAGGTACACATAAGCCGAGATTCGCAGTTTTTCGAATTTTGCAGCTACCACTGGGAACATTGTAGCCAAAGTTGAGGCAAAGAAGATAACGAAGATTGAACTGATTCTAGCTCCAAAGTCACTTCCGTCGAAACTGCTGTCATTTCCAACTCCTTGAAGGATGCAGAGTTTGTGACTGTCCGGCACTGCATTGTCCGCGAGGGTTATCTGTGACGGATCCAAGTTTTCCCAAGGAGAGCTCATAATTCGATTTCTTACTAATGCAATGAATAATGATAATAGAGAGGGAAAACAGGAAAAAAAAAAAAAATATACAGATGAAAAATGTCCTGCCTGGGGGCCTAAATAGCCTGCCAATCCAGATCTACCAAGGTGGTAACGGCTGCGTGCTAAAGCCGTGTGCGGCTCGGCGGCACACCTTCGAGGTTATTACTGTGATGTATCCCAACTTTAATCCAGAATAAGCCAATGAGAGGTCGAATAAAACAATCCGCATGAACGGTTAAGTATTTCACTTGAATAGACTCAGGCGATGGGCTAAAATATACAGTATATCTAGTGCTTCTCCTGATCCAACGTTTTTCTAAGAGTCTCCCAACCAGTAAATCCCAATTTTTGTTATTTATTTTTTCCTACTTGACATTTATAAACCACTCACATTATGTCCTTGGCCGAATATCTAGCCAAAACGTATCCATCAAAGGATAACAAAAAGAAAAAGAGTAAAAAAAAATCAGAGAAAAAGAGCAATGAGGTCCAAGTACTCGACTCTCTAGGATGGGAAGGTATCCCAGAGCCCACATTCACAGAGCAAGATGACGACGATGTGGTACAGGATCCAACAGAAAAAAAGTCTGCAGGATGGAAGCGTGTGGGTGATAAAGACAAAGATTCGGTGAAATCGTCGATATCTACCGCTAGTTATTCCAAAGAAGATTCGTCAACCTCTGGGGATCCATTGTCTGCGCCGCCAATATCTCGACCTGGGCTTCAGACTGCCCAACAGATCGCAGCCGACGTGGCTGCCAAAGAGGCATACGAGAAAAGACTAGTAGCGGAGAGCAGCAATCAAAGTGAGTCTCAGTCCGAGACTGTTTATCGAGACGCATCTGGTAGACGAATCGACCTTCAGCGAGAGACTGAAAATGCAGAACTGCAACGACAGGAAGAAGAGAAACAGAAGGAAAAGCTAAGACGGGAGATCAATCGGGGACTTGTACAACAAGAAGAGAAGCAGAAACGAGACGAGAAACTAGAAAAGCTTCGACATGCCCCATTAGCCCTCTCAGAAAACGACAAACAGCGCAATGACGAAATGAAGGAGCAGGATTTGTATGATGATCCTGCGGCGGCATTTCTGCCCAAGAAGAAGAGCAGCAAGCGGAAGTCCAAGTCTGGAGACCGCGAAGACAAAACGACTTATCGAGGACCTTTTCCTCCAAATAGATTCAATATCGCTCCTGGGTACCGGTGGGATGGGGTCGATCGGTCGAATGGATTCGAGTCCAAATGGTTCAATGCCCAAACTGTGAAACAGGAAGCCAAGTACATGAAGCATGCTATGGCTACTGATTACGACTAGTATATCATGTCACAGAGGCTTTTCTTTATTTATAATCCCACGCATATCTTTTTATATTAATATCTGCTACACAAAGGTGTAATAATTTAAATAAGCATATACTACTACATTGAAACTTATACATGCAATAAGCAATTCAGGGCCTACTGTTCTTTCCCTCGCCCTCGATGACCACCTCTTCCTCGACCACCACGTCCACGTCCACGTCCTCGGCCATTGCTCTTTCCTCGAGAGCTATCACCACTAGGGCCTTCACCGTTTCCAGCACTATCGCCCCCAATGTTCAATTGAGCCATCAGAGCAGCACTAGCCGCATCATCGTACTGCTGCGGTGGAGCATATCCCGGTGGAGGAGCAAATCCAGGAGGAGGAGGCGGAGGGACAAATCCTGGCGGTGGAGGAGGAGGAATGAATCCAGGAGGAGGAGGTGGTGGTTGGAAGCCTTGTGGAGGAGGAGGTGGTGGAGCCATATACTGGCCATACACAGCACCCATCAGATTATTCTGAGATTGCTTACTGTGTTTCCCAGAGATACTGGCCAACGCCTCCTCGTTGGTCTTGGTCTTCTTCGGAGGCTTTTTCGAGGCTTCCTTGTCATTGTCGTCCGACTTGGACTTTAACATCGACATAAGATCTTTGCTTGCCTGCTCGTTGTCGACCTTGGAGTCTGGCTTCTGGAGAATTTGCACTTTGCCTGGAGTTGGGCCACCTTTAGTGGTCTGCTGTTTCGCAGCAGGCGACTTGCCATCTTGCTTGGCCTTGGTACTCTTCTTTGGGTCAGATTTCGTGCCTGTGGCAGTGGAATTGGATTTCCATACTGAAGGCGGAGGAGTCGCTGGACCAGAGCTCTTGTTGGCTGGTCCATTACTTTTACTACCACCTCCAGCACGTTCTTTCTGCTGACGAGTTTGGTAGACCAATTGGCGGTTTGTCAAGTTAACCACAGAGCCAGCGTCAACATCTAGACCACGCTTTGTGGCACACTTGCCGTTCATCGTGGTACCAGCATTGAATTCATTATCAAACAGAACCGATAAGGTAACCTTAGTAGTCTCACTGTTGATTGCGACAACTGTGCCACGTTCAAATAACTTGACCTTGCCGAAATTCAACGCAGACACTACTCGATCACCCAAGCTGAACTTTTGACTTCGCAGTTGGTGGTATGCATGAGTTGGGGAAAGCAGTACTTGTCGAGGCACATTATTATGAACTTGTGGTCGGGTACCGTTTTCATTGCCATTAGACACTGGTGCTTCGAAATAACGAATGACCGATGTTTCAATAGTCTTGATATTCACCGAGTGAAGAGAATCCGACTCCAGGGAGACAGTTTCAAAATCAGCATTCTCAGTAGTGTTTTTCTTAATGAAAGACCGCACTTCGTCCAGTCTACTCTTGACAGCAGACTCATCCCCATCCAAAAGAGGAACCAAATCTGGGATGTTGTTTCCACTGTCGTTAGCACCACGAGAGGTAAGAGCCTTGAACAGATCAGGGAACGCTGCATGATAGTCCCGTATTAGCTGGACTGCTTTGGCACTGAAATCCCATCCACGTTGGCCTTTTCTCGAGTACCCCAGAACTTTGGCTCTACGGGCATCGAATTTCAGACAGAGTCCCACATCGTATCGCTTTTCGCCTGCCCTGACGAGGTACTTTGAAGTGATTTTACTCAAAAATAACGGGTGGATCTGGAGCATCTTGGCAACTTCATACGATGGATAATAGTTTATCGACTGACGTTCATACTGGGCAGCCTTAATACCAAAAGCTGGTTCAGCACGGTCACGTGGCTGCACTTCGATCTTCATTCGGTCGCCATTGTGGCCAATGACTTTGACTGGTAACCCGTAGCCACTGGGGCCCAAGTAGACTGCTTTGGAATCCTTTGGATATTCCTCAGTCACTGGTAGAGCTGGTCGCTCTCTGAACCGTTCGTCCTCATTGGCCACCTGCTGGACTAGGATCTGAGCTGCTACTTCCACTTCCTCGTCGTATGGGCCACCGAATTCCTTGACATAGGCACCTTGTTCAGTCCGTTTCAAGCCTTTGAGCTTCTTCACGTGAACAATTGTTTTCACAGGCCCAATTTTGCTACCCTTCTTCGCATAAGCGTCCTCTAATCGCTTCGCGATTTTGGGCCATTGATCCAGTAGCTTGCCAGAGTGCGGTGTGGTCGACACTAGCCTGTTGTTTGCATTGCCCTTCTCATACCTCATCAGCTCGTCGCTCACCGCAACTACCTTCGCCTCTCTCAGATAGGGCCAGCCGATAAACACAGATTCATCAATCAGCTTTTCAGCTAGTTCATTGGGGGTATCGTCCTTGAAAACGTTTTGCAGGGTCAAAACCACAGAGTCGTTCCTACTAGGCTGTTGGAACACCATGACACCAGAGCCCGCTTCGATATTGGCCTCGAACGGGATGGTCTTCAAGCTTGGGAACCCAGCTAGTGCCTCGGCACCCAGCTTAGTATCCTGCATCAGCCCAATTCGAAGCTGTTCCTTCTCAGGATTGACATATTGGTCAAGCTCGATTTCGATACAGTGGCAGTGTTCAATGTCCAAAAACACCCCTGGGAACGATGTGCCATAGACATAATCGGTTTGAGGATTGAACAAGAACTTGATGTTCTTTCCAAAAGTGTTCCGTCGCTTCTCAGCGGGGGTCAACTGGTGCTCTTTACTGTCCAAAGCAGATAAGAGCCGATCCTGCTCTACAAATGGGATTTTGACCACTGCCTCCCAGTCATTCTTTTTACCGTTCATGTCTAGCTCGAATTCGTGCGGGTAGAAATCAATGATCGGCGAGAGTTCATCACTCATTAATGGCCAATATGCCTGAGGGACCAGCTTCTTGGATCGTTCCGGCAAAACACCCATCAGCTGCTCCATTGGTCGGTACGGCTTGCCCAAGTCGAATTCTACTTTTTTAGCCAGGCCTCGCTTGATATCACTGATACATGGCGCATAGTGGTATCGGAAAAACCAGCCCCACGAGGCACATCCTGTATAATAGTACGACAAGACCCATTGGAGCCCCTCCAGGTAATTCTCTGCGACATCTTTAATCTTGTCTTCGCCTGCCTGGTCCTTCTTGATGCCGAATTTGTCCTTGTAGTATTTGGTTTTCCACTCCTCGAATTTGGCATTGTAAAGCTGTTTTTTAGACTGGACTTCTTCTTCCTTCTCCACTGGAGCGTTCTCGTATTTCTTGAACACCTTGTTGAGCTGCAGGATACGGGAATCAGCGTCGTCATCATCCTCCTCTTCGGGAATTCCATCAGAGTCGAGGATCACGGTCCAGCTGCCCGAGTCGTGGACTATTCGCGTGTTGGTTTTGGAGGTGAGAGCTTGCAAGAACGGCATGTGTGATTCTTGTGTCCATTTCGGAAGTGTCAAGCTCTGAGGAGAAGATGCGTTTTCGCCTTCTTCTTCTTCTTTCTTGCCGTGATCGTGATTAACCTTCAGTATGAAAGGCTTCAAGATCCGCAGCAGCTCTTTCTCCTCCGGTGTAAGTACTAACTTGGGGTGATTCGGCCCTTTAATACCAACATCCTCTAACTCCTCGTTCATCCACTGTACATCTACAGCCTGCTCTTCAAATTGTTCGAGCTCATAGACAGAAATCTCATCAAGCCACACCCCCAGCCGCTTGGGGTTGATTTGCCCCTCCTCGGTCAAATAGCCGTCAGATTTCTTCAGGGTTCGCTTATAAGCATTCATCAGAGTGGGTAAGGCACCGGTATTGATCAACAGAGAGGGCAATTCCGGCAAGAAATCGTTACCAATAAAATAATTAATCAGGATGAAATCATCCAAAACTCGTTCAAAATCAAATGCAAAACTGGTGAGGTCTTTAACATCTTCAAACTCCAATTCGAGATATTCTCGAACCAGAGACAGATGCAACAAGAAGAAATTCTGCTGGGTCAACTCTTTGGACTTCTTTTGTCGTCCAAACGTCACTTCTTCTCGTAACAGGGCAAAATGAGGATCGTGGCTCAACAGACCCAGCATGATCAAATCTGCATCTAGCCCGTACAAGCAATGTCGGATATTAGGGTCGTAATCTTGTTTGGCCCGTGCTACCCGGATGTACTCCATGATTTTGTGTTCACCTTCACCGGGTACCTCATGGCCGGACAAGATGATATCGATCCCTTGCCAATTTGTGTCTTCAGAAACTTTGCGGTTTACAAAGTATTTCAGTTGGGCAGTAAGCTTCTCCATAAATTCTGTACCTGGGGTAATGGCATTTGAATCGAATGGTTCTTCGGTGGGCAGGGTTAATCCATCGGAAATAGCCTTTTTCCGGGCAGTTTCTGCATCTAGGGCCGATCTGAATCTACGAGCTCGCTGTTGGTTCATTTTGGCTCTGGGGGCAACACCGTCGATTGCCATGAAGAAGACCTTTTGGGGTCTGATGAGATCAAACAGGTGTTCGATATAGTTGAAGATCCCCACAAACATTTCTTCCTCTGTGAGGAAATGTGTGGCATCACTGTCTTTGTGTGTGCAGTTGTCTATTTTTTTTGTTAGTAACCCTTTTATTTTTCTCATTTGTCACATACGAAGAATCGAGTTCATATCCAGGTACAAGTTGTCAAATCTGGTAACTGTGTTAGCAATAGATCGAAATATTTCAATTGTGCAGTGAACTGCAAATATCTGTCAACATACTCTGGTACCTGCGACTCATTAACCAGTTGTGAGATCAATGGCCATCTTTCAGAGACATATCTGAAGAATTTTGGAATACCTGTGAAATTTTCAATGTTAGTCGTTGTCCTTCGTAGTTGCCTCATTAGCTTCGATCAACATACCCATGATAGCCCAATTGTCTATTTAACACAAAAAATTATTACTGCTTCTAGAATATAAATATATATATAACAAAAAACGACAATCACACCAAATCGTATTCTCCTTTAAAGTGAACTTTGCGATCTCTTGTATTATAGTTTGTTTGGTAGACAGAAAAAAAAAATAGTAATACCTGGCTTGATCGTTTTCCCTAGTTGGGAGAATAGGTCGATAGGGTGAATCACCACCACGCGCTGCTCGGAAAGCATCACAATTTTTAATTTTTCGACGACAGAATCTTTTTGTTTACTACCACTACTTGTACCAATATTCGCGTTTCTCCCACCAGAATGTTTGGACAGAATAAAGGAACGGGATTCTCCTTTGGAGGGGGATCCAGCACAGGAACTGCCTCAAATACTGGATTTGGCCAAAACACGTTTGGGAACCAGCAATCCACAGGGCAATCGACTGGCTTTGGATCTTCCGGTGGAGGATTCAGCTTTGGACAGAATCAAAATCAGAACCAGAACCAAAACCAAAACCAGAACCAGAACCAAAGCCAGACCGGAGGGCTCTTTGGAAACAAAGCACCAGCATTCGGTTCTTCATCAAATACTGGGGGTGGATTCGGTGCAGCATCAAATACTGGTGGTGGATTCGGATCCAACACCTTTGGTCAACAAACAAATACTGCTGGTAGTTCCAGTGGCGGTCTGTTTGGACAAAATAATCAGAACAAGCCTGCTGGAGGAGGACTGTTTGGGCAGCAGAGCTCACAGCCTACGGGGGGATTATTTGGTCAGAATCAGAACCAGAACCAGAATCAAACTGGAGGTGGTCTCTTTGGAGGTGCTTCCCAAACTCAACAAAGCAGCGGAATGTTTGGCAATTCCAACCTGAACACAGCTAAACCTCCTGCTTTTGGCCAATCAAACAGCCAAGGTCTGTTTAACAATGCTAATACCGGAAGTGCCCAACAGCAGCCTCAATTCCAACAGCAACAACAACAACAACAACAACAGCAGCAGCAGCAGCAACCTCTGCAAATCACCCCATTAACCAGGCCAAGTGACCTACCGGAGCATTTCCAGAAAGAACTAGAACAGCTGGACGACTACATCACCGGACAGGGGCGAATATCCGAAGAACTTAAGAACCGAAAACTAATTCAAGAAGACCTGATACAGTCAGTGCCGCGGGACGCAGAACTATTAAATCGTAAATTCACATCGGCGACAGAAGCATTAAAGTACGACGATCACGTGCTGGCCAACATGAAGAAGGCTTCAGATACCGCAGCCAGCGATGCTGAGACCTGTGTGGAACTTCTCAGCAACCTGCGGAACCCGTCAAACTCATATGGCCCATATGGCACCTCACGGATTCCAGGCGACACACTTGGGCCCTATTTCAACCGCAAGATTGCCGAGTTTGAGTCCAAACTGAACGAATATTCCAGTGCCATGGCAGAGGTGGAGCGTGGAGTTGACTCCACTGAACGGGATGCCCTCGATGTGCCTGCCAATGTGAATAACATTACGTCGACGTTACAAGAGGAGTATCGACTATTTATGAGTCTTGGTAACCGTGTGGCCGAGCTGCATCACGATGTCGGCCGCCTGGATACCAAGCGGAGGTCTTAATAGAGATTCAAGTGCTATGAATGTAGAAGTTTCAAAAGAGGGATATGTATACAAAAGTTTTGATATGTGTATTGTTGCGCAACTAACTTCAGAGATGCTAAAAGACTGATGTATGTATACGAAAGTTGTGATGTGTGCATAAATATACTGATGTCTTCAGAGACGTAGGGGTGTGTACAAATATACGATGTAATTATTAGAAAACTTTTGACTACTATATTAGTTGGTTCTGCGACTTATTGGACCGAATCATGCTACTTATTCCCATCAGAGCTGGGCTCGTCCTCCTCAACCAATACAGACCCGGCATCGTCCTCATCGTCGTCCTCGCCAGTATCTTTAGCCTCTTGAGACAACTTATCAAAATACACATCCGGCGGAGTAAGGGCACCCAAAACTCGGCGCGATTGACTGGACAACAAACTCAGACCGTAAGAGTATGAAGCATTGACCCATCCGAATCCTTCAGTAGCAACCCCTTTAAAGCCCATGCCCTGATTCCCATATTCCGCGTCGACTCGGTGCGGATCGTTGGGTCGAGTAACATCGTACTTTTCAACGACAACTCCATTGAAATCAACAAACGCCTTGGTGATCATATAAAGCCATCTATATGTCAGCCTCTGAGCTTCGTCCTGATAACCATATCGCAATAGACCGCCCCATGCTAGCATCTGCTGTGGAGCCCATCCAAACGGATAATCCCACTGACGGTTTGGTCGGTTTAGTCCAATTGACCCTCGAGACTTTTCTGTACCAGACACCAAGCCACCGAACATTTCAAAACGAGGGAGAGCTTTCTCAACCATCGCAGCAGCTTGTTTGGGTGACGCCATTCCGGACCACATGGACCAAAAAGTAGTGGCGCTTTCATAACTAGACATGGTCCGTTGATGGGTATCATAGTCGAAAAACATGCCCTCTTGTTCGTTCCACATGTGTTTGTCCATTAGTGCCTTTCGCTTCTTGAGCTTTCTGTCCCAAGATGCTGAAGTCTCGACAGATCCGTCGGGCATTGTTAACTTGTCATCAAACTTGGTTCGAATTATATACGAGATATCATGCTCGTACTTGTACAACAAACTGTTGAGATCAACAGTTGCCAAATCCCCGCAAATGCCCTCTAATCGGTATGAGGTATCATGGCCTGATTCTCGGACGCTTCGATCGTGCAAGAAATAATCGTCCAAGACTGGTTCCTTGATTTCCCCGCTGTTATACTTTTCTTGAAACTCTTTCACAGAGATTTTTTTCTGTTTGGCAAATGGGGTCAATAAATGTTCAAAATGTGATGCTTCAGTTTCTGGAGGAATCCCTTTACCGTCTGGACGGTATCTAGAAAGTCCAGTGTGAGGATCGAGTCGCGGCTCAGAGGTCCACACTTCGTTATACTCCTTGATTGAAGACTTTACAGCCATTTCCAAAAATTCGATAGCTCCCTCGGTATGCTTAATTTTATCATATACTCGGAGGGCCATGTCGGTTAGAAATGGTGGCTGCGAACGACACAGGTAGTAGGAACGGTTAGCGTTTAAGATTTTACCATAGTGGTCAATTTCGAAGCAAAAGTTTCGCACCATGCCTTCTGCCAGGTCGACTCGACCATCTACTAATAAGCCGAGGGACTCCATATAGGAATCCCAGCCGTAAAGTTCATTGAATCGGCCACCTGGAACTACATAGGGCACTCCTTGGAAGGCGGTGGTCCCATCATCTCTAGTTACTTTGTTCATTGCTAACGCAAGTAACCCGGGCCGCTTATTCAACGACAAGACGAAATCTGGGGTTATTTTTTCTGGTAAATATTCCACTTGCAGCTTGAGCTCTGGTCTCTGTTCGGATATTTTACAATAGTAGTCGTACTGTTCTTTTTCATCAAAGGGTACGTAGATCCGGGGATCATCCTTGATCTTTGGATCTACTGCTACTTTGTCGATTGTGGATTCATCAATTCGCCGAGTTAGCGAGTTCCAAAATTCTTTACTGATTAGTCTGGACAGTCTTGAGACTGGGTTTTCGTTTAGACGTTGCTCGTCTAGTACGATATTTTTTCTTCCATGTTGCTTAGCTAGGGTTAGTTCCTGTAGCAGGTTTGATAGCATATAGGTTCCGCGAACTTCGAATTTGTTGAAACCGTTAGAGTTTACAGTGCCTAGTTGCAGTACTTTAGGGCCTTGGTCTTCAATTGTAATTTGGAAATCTCGGTCGGTATCTGATAGCGCTCGTTTTAATTTTTTTTTGAGCACATTAAGTTAGCAATGCCAACAAAGAAGATAAGATTGGCCTTATCTTTTTTGAGTTTTTATTTATCTAAACGTACCTTCTGATGCCAGCAATCTTTCTAATGTTGAATCCACGTTGATCAAAAACTTTTGAGGTCCCAGTCTTTCATCTTGAGAACCTCTTCGCTTTGGAGCGCCATTGTGAATGGGAACCCGGTAGTCACCGGGGGTAGCCTTAACAATACAATTATATGACACGACAGCTCAATCTTTTTCGGGGGAGGAAAAGAAAAAGATCGCAAATGCGTCGTATCATATAAACATGTTAGTATATCTGGTATCGTTTTGTACATCTTTTTCTGTTACGTGACAGCAACATACCACTGAAAAAGTTCTAGCTCGAGCTTGTGATGAGCCCTTTTTCGATGACGGACTAGTACTTGGACCATAATAAACCTCTGGGGTAGAGAATGGATCGACTTCTCCCGAGGAACTTCTTCGATGATTGATTTTCCAAGGATCCTCGGTGCTCTTGTTGTTCTGAAAGCTCATGGTGGTGATATGACAGAGTGGATGTGATAAGGGGTAGTTGTTGGATATGTGTTTTGTTTTGATCTATTATTACTACTGGAGTTTGACCTAGACGCTGGGGCTGGGCTTGAGCTGGATGACCTGAGCGCTGGAGCTGGACACAATGTGGGCCGGGACAGAGAAAACCTAAAACGCTGAGATAAGCAGAAATTAAATTCAGTCACTACTGTTATTCTCCAATAGCAGAAAGAAAAATATATGGAGATTTGTCGATAATCCAGAAATCTTTGTAGAAACGAGGGAGAGAAAGAAAGAGATGATTTAATGTTCGGAAAGTGAGATATTACTAGCAAAAAAAAAAAAAAAAAAAAAAAAAAAAAAAAAAAAA
>JAJLUM010000140.1:0-17346 GCA_030564265.1 Blastobotrys attinorum
TTTTTTTTTTTCTTGGGGGAGGAGGGGGCGAGCAGTAGATAATAATAATAATAAAAAAAAAAAAAAATTTGTTGAATACTCTTCTCTCTCTTTTACTTTATCATCTTCTTTCTTTTCCATTCATCTTTAGTTTTCTAGTTTCTCTATCTTTGATAAACTAGTTCTCTTCCTCCCCATCACCTTTTGATTGACAATCGATCTCCAAATATGTCGTCTGTCACAGTAACTAAAAGAAGACCGTCTTCTTCAGAAGCAAAGTCCAAATCCTCAAAGCCAATTGATACCAATGGTGATGAATTTGATGCCCCAGACTTCTCAATCAAGGACATTTTGGATGCAATTCCTGACGATTGTTACAAACGATCCATGGTCAAGTCTTTTGGTTACCTTTTCCGAGACTTGTTCTTCGTAGGCTTGTTCGGATACGTTGCCGTATCCTACATTCATTTGATTCCTTCGTTTGCCGTTAGATGTTTGGCCTGGTGTGCCTATGCATTTGTCCAGGGCCTCTTTGGCACTGGCTGCTGGGTATTGGCCCACGAGTGTGGCCACGGAGCCTTCACAGACTACAAGGCTGTAAATGACACTGTTGGTTGGGTTGTCCACTCTGCTCTACTTGTGCCTTATCACTCCTGGAGATTGTCGCACTCCAAGCACCACAAGGCTACCGGCCATTTAACTAGAGATATGGTACATGTGCCAAAATCCAAGGAAGTGTTCACCAAAAACCGTGGAATCTCCGAAAACTTCGAAGATGCTCCTTTGACCACTTTGCTAAACGTCGTTTTGCAGCAATCTTTTGGTTGGATTGTATATTTGACCACCAACGCTACTGGTCAAAAATATGAAAACAGATCCAAGTGGGTTCACAACCATTTTGTCCCATGGTCTCCATTGTTTGACAAGAAGGACTTCATGAACATCGTCTTGAGTGACATTGGTATTGGTTTGACTGCCACTGCCCTGTACATGGCCACCAAAGCTTATGGATTCAGCACTGTCTGTTTGGTCTATTTCGCCCCATGGTACTGGGTCAACCACTGGCTCGTCCACATCACTTATCTACAACACACCAGTCCAAAGTTGCCACACTACCACGCTGACGAATGGAACTTTGCTCGTGGCGCTGCTGCTACCATGGATCGTGATTTCGGTTTCATTGGTAAGCACATTTTCCACGACATCATTGAGACCCACGTTTTGCATCACTACGTTTCTCGAATTCCGTTCTATAATGGTCGAAAGGCCACTGGGGCTATCAAGAAAGTTATGGGCAAGCACTACATGTATGACGATTCCAATTTTATCACTGCTTTGTACAAGACCCAACGTGCTTGCCAATATGTTGATGGAGAAGGATCTATCAAGATGTATAGAAATGTCAACAACATTGGTGTTGGTAACAAATAAAGTGCTCCTTTGTTTGGTCTAGCAACTACCTCTTCTTTCTCTTTGGTTGTTTTCAAACTTTGTTTTTTGTTGTTTTAGTTCGCAATTTTTTTTTCTTTTAAGAGAATTATAAAGACAGTATAGATTGATACAAAATATACACATTCTATCTTTTATTTTATGACATGATTGCTTGTTTCATATTATCCTATTGTTCAGTTTTCGCTGTTCTATTGTACAATTTATGACACCACTATTGTCCAATGCATGACACTACTCTAATATTCGATGTATGACACTACTCTAATGTTCGATGTATAGCATCACCCGATGCTGTACAAACATGCCAACAAATTGATCATACCACCTCGTCTTGCAATGATTCGATCTCTAGCATAGCCTTAGCCTTTTCAAAGTCCATCCTACCTCTTTCAAGATTCTCCTCAGAATCAAGCCCAATCATCTGAATCGCCTCCTCCGGAGGGATAGTCTTTCTATTATACTTCAAAACATACTTTGACAACGATACAGCAGCAGTAGTCTTTTGTGCATCATTGAATTGAAACTTTGACAACACAAACAACCACTTGTGGTCCCATCCGAGCACCCGAGATCTCACCGTATATGGTCGGTAGACAGTTATCTCTTTCTTGAATATCGTCATGACTGACCCCAGTGGACAAAATGGCCATGCGCCTTTTTTCAACCGATACTGAATGAAAAAGTCCTTGAAAAGGTCTAGAAACAAGTCAGCACGTGACATGTCTAGATCTGAAAAGTAGGTAGAGTTGTTCTTATGAAGGTTCATATCCATCTCCATTAGTGGAGTGTGAGTGTGATACTCATTAGCTTTGAACAGCTTTGTTGGCTTGATTTTCCGCCTCCAGAAAAAGTGTTTAGCCACCAGATAGTAGAATCTCAAGTGGAATGAGAAGGGTACCGACTTGATATTGGCTATTACGAGTAAATAGGCAAGGTACTTGAGAATTGTGTATTTCACCATCTTATGTCTATACAACCGATTTTCCGCGTGGGAAATTAATGGTTGTCCTATAGGGATTAAATGAATTTAACGTGTTTATCTATAGAGGTAGAGATAGGTGTTTGAGGTGTGGATTAAAATCCCATCAATCGCGCAAGAATTTTTTTCTCGCATCTGAAACCTCGGTTACTCAACAGAAAGATAACGCGGGGAGAGAGGGTATTCAGCTTAGTATGTAAATTACTAATTCTCTGGCAGACGACTTGAATGTAACCATGATTACATCAGAGCCGTACAATTGAGCGGTAAAGTTGGGTGCTTGGCATCTGTGAATCTACATACACCAAAGCTCAACGACAGTGAAGAGTGTAGTGAATGACGACAGGGAGGAATTCTAGTTCTTTTCTTTTCACAGATGGACTCTAGGGCATCCCGCTAATATATACAAGTAAAGTCGTTGAATCCCGTAGAGCTTCACTAATAGTACTACACGGAACTGACCTTAACTCCGATAAATGGAGCATATCAAAAAGAGAAAAAAATTTAACACATCGTATGCTAGTTTTCCTCCATAATTATACCCAATGGTCATCTTTTTATAAATCTAACTCGCTCGCCATAACCGTCTTTGACTTCTTTATGATAATATTTTAAGCAGAGATACACAATTCTAAAGCTCTGGGTTTGGTCCACAGATGATACTCAGCCGCATCGCGCGCGCAAGAGTGGTGGCTCTCCCCTCTCACCAGCTATCCAATTTGGCTGTTTACATATACTACTTGGTGCCTTCAGTTCACGATAGATCTAACTCAGTTCAAACAAGCAGAATATATGGATCGTGATTCTATCTTGCGACTGTCAAACGAAGTACTTGGTGCCATTGTCCAGTACATGGACACCAGGACCCTAAAACACTTCGGGTCAACATCAATTCGCCTCCGGGAAGTGGCTGAGATTGAGCTATGGAAGAGCCTCACTATAGTCTTTCTGCAACTTCCAATGACAAGAACCACTCGTCTGCGTGTTGAAAGGAACAAGGCACTCGAATTCATAGGCTTCTGTCAACAGAAACAGAATTCAAGGCTTCTACAAAGAGTGAGGCATCTCCGTCTTAGTGTACCATTCGACATTAGCTGGACCCCTGGGGATCTGTTTGAACCCTCATTGCGGTGGTTTGTAGACGAAATCAGCCATCTTTTTACAAACCTAGCGTTCTTGGAGGTTTTTTCATTTTCTTCAGATAAATCTAGCAGAGTGATACTCAATCCGCTACTAGAACTACCGGTCCCCAAGCACGTAGATCTGTGGTACCCTGAAGACTCGTCCACATTCCCACCAGTGGGTCCGATTACTAACTGCGAGAAGCTAGTTCTGGCATATCCCGATAGCGTTGATTTGGGAACTCTGCTGGAACCAGAAGGGGTTCGAGATGTGCGAAAGCTCGAATTAGCCTGTGAAAGCTATACAAAACTACTTATACTGGGGGGCCCTAGCTTAGATCCTCTTTGGCTTAATAACAATAAGCTGAAAGAACTCAAAATATCTAGGGCAGCAATTTGGCAAACTAACGACTTTAACTGGATTCCTCCGAGATTAGAAAAGCTGATTTTGGAGGATGTTTCACTAGCACCGGACCAACTGATTCCTCCTGCAGCGAATTTCGAGAATATCCCAGAAGATGCAGTTTTGGTCGCTGACTCAATAAAATATCTCGAAATATCAAGTGACATCCTGCCTGATATAAAGACCAATATTCTTTATATGGTCTCAATGCCGTCTTTAGAAACCTTCACTACTAATGGTGATATCGACATCTTTTGCCGCCATTTGCCGAAGACTCTGAAGCATCTCAAGCATAAGGGCCAACTGCCTCAAGCAGCCAAAGCAGTGAGAACTACGAACATAAAATCGTTCGAAATGTTCCTGGGACATGTTGACGAGAATTCAGATGAAAGTATCGCAAAATTAGCTGAAGCATGCGCTTTGAGCGTGACTCGTTTGGGTCTCTGCATAATACCACCGTTTGGACTGGATACTAGTGGCGGTGCCAACGCTCTGGTGAAAGATATTCATAGTGGCTATGTCGGACTTGTATCAATTATAAGGACATTCATAAACAAGTGCCCCCAGTTGGAGGACTTTTTTTTGATAGATCCAGAGGGTATGGAGTCGTATGGCTTGAATGATGAATGGCTTGTACCTCTTGCGAAAGATGACCTCCACTTGGGAGCATATAATGTTGAAGATAAAGAAGGTCTGGATGAATACCGGATAGATATTTCTAAGTTTAAGATGGAGTATATCACAACCTAGTCTTTTCAAATTAGACATCTGTTGGACTTTTTAACTGATTCGAGTCGAGTCGTGGTGGTGGTGGCAGTCGATTCAGCCGTGCCATCGCGCTAAGTTCCCCTGTGTCCGGCCCTGTCAGCCGCACACTGGCTGCGTACCATTAGACAGTATACTAACGTAGAGCAATATATTAACTGAAAAATGTATTAGCTAAACTATATACTGATAAAGATCGGAGCCTACTATTTGTATACGTTTATCTATTCATTTTATTTCAAAAATTCACCGAAGCGATAGCTGTTCAATAGTTCTTCGCAGCACCAATCTTTTCAAAGTGATACAGTGGCTCTTTAGTAGCACCTCGTTGCCACAAGATCCATCGCTTGCACCAATATGGCAGCGCAACACTCATCTGATATCGCATAAATTTCTTTGTAGGAACCTGTGAGGAAAGAGAAAAAACAATTGTTAGTATAGATTTCCAGCAGGATTTTTACAGCCGCACGCGGCTTAGAAATAGAACATACCCCAAAGACATAATCCAATTCCTCCAACGACAGGGCCTTGGTTTCTGGAACCCATAAAAAGATCATTACAAAAGCCAGGGCGTTAAGTCCTGCATAAAAACCGAACCCACCAACATCCCCCATTGCTGCTTCAATACGGAACCATGTAAGTGACAAGATACCTGCGAACAAGTTATTAATGAATACTGCAAAAGCCATGCCAATTTCTCGATGGTTCAAATCAAACACCTCGGCCTGTTGTGAATTAGTTAGTCAATGAGCTCCAAACTCAAATAGAAAATAAATAAAAAAAAAAAAAAAAAAAAAAAAAAAAAAAAAAAAAAAACATACAGAATAAGTGAATGGAATAGGACCTTCACCAGGTGAGTAAAACGCCGTAAATAGATAAATGAAAAATGCAATAACACCCAACCGCGAACCATTATCTTCTGGAATGAAGAATGAGAACCCCGCGGCAAGAAGGGACCAAGTCATTTGCGGGAAAGTGAACAGCAGCAGAGTTCGTCGCCCAAATGTGTCAATTGTCCAAATAGCCGGCCATGCAAATGTGAAGTTGACCAAGCCAAAACCAAAGGAGGCCCACAGTGGGGTTGTTGGATTGTCAGTAGCCCGAGAAAAGATAGAACTAGAGAAGAAAGATATGATGTTGATACCGCACATCTGCTGGGCAATCATGACCACAAAGGCAGCTAGACTGGCTCTTCGTGTTCGAGGTACTGTGAACAGTTCCGCAAATCTTTGAGCAATGTTCTTGTGGGATGCCATTTGTTCCTCAATAGCCAATTGAGTATGGATATAGTATAAATCTCGCGCAGCCTGTAACTCTGTAAACCGCAGCTTCTTCAACGAAGCAAAGGCCTTCCTGTACTTGTTTTTCTTCATATACCAACGAGGCGACTCAGGGCATAGGTACACTAGAATCAGCAAAGGGATAGCTGGAAGCATGGCTGACGCGAGTTGGATTCTCCAGGCCAACTTGCCGATTTTGTGGAAGATCAAGTTGGAGGTGTTTCCTAGAAAGATACCGAAAGCAGTCCATAGCTGCCAAGTCATGACTAGGGCACCTCGGATAGCCGAAGGGGCATTCTCTGCTGAAAGTAGAGGAGCAGTGGTTTCTGTAACTGTTAGTAACCTTTTTTTTTTTCTAATATATGTAACTGGCAGTGTCATGTGACCTTACTATTCTTATAGCATAGTCAATCATCAAGCACGGTCATATAGTCCCGGAGAAATATACATACCCTTAAATCCGACACCAAATCCTAACAACAGTCGGCAAATAAACAGCTGATACCAGTTCTGTGTGGTAGCAGATCCAATAGGTGCCAGAAAACAGAAAATAGCTGCAATGAAAATTGTGCCTCTTCGTCCAACCAAGTTGTTGATTGGATCGCAGCACCAACAGGATAACAGGGAAGCAGAGAAATACGGAGCAGAGTTGACTAGCCCAACCAACCAATTATTTCTGTCATAGTTTGGGTTGGTAGGGTCACTATTGTCGATACCGAACTCCAATGGGAACGATAGATTAGCCCCGTTGGAACCAGTCTGATCCCATCCTTGAACACAAGCCCCAATTGAAGTCAGGACGATAGTCAAATATAGGGGCATTGGCTGATGCCACTTATGAGTGGTTTCTTTTTCTAGAGCCAACCGTTCCTCTTCAGTCAAAGTTTCGACTGATTCGTACTCGAGCGGGTTTTGGGCTACTAAAGCAGCTCTTTCAAAGAGTTCCTGATGTTCTTCCAAATCTTTCTCTTTCAGAAAACGAGCTACATCTTCCATGAGCTGATCCCTTGACAATCCCGCTAGGGGGTTTTCGATTTTATTGGTTAGTTCAGCAATTGGGGACTGCTGCTGCTCAGCAGCATTGCCGTTCTTGAATTCGCTGTGCTCTACAGACACGCTCTTTTCCGCTTCTAGTTTACTCATCCAGATAAAAAGAGTGATACAGACTAACTAAGGGAAGAAATAATAAAAAAAGAAGAAGAAAAAAATGAAATAGCAAACATGGTCAACTGGGGATACTCAACTATTTAAATAGCGGGACAAAATTCCATGCGGGTGATTGCCTTGAATAGGGTATCTGACGCTAGCTAAAAATCTTGAAACAGGTCCTATGCCTGCCTGCACCCTTTCTGGATTGAAGAAAGCGCCTACTTGAGAGACAAAACAAGGAATACAAGACAATGTTTTCTCCGCATAACTGGGAGCTTCTCATGAGGTTGGCCGGCCGCTATGATTCCTGATTGGGCTTAGAACTCATAGACCAGGAGAGAGAAAAAGAAAGAAAGATATAGAATAGAGAAGCGGGGCTGTTATTGTAACGTCATCTTGAATAGGAAAAAAAAACAAATTGTTTCCTTTTGCCTCTGTTCCCCATGGGCTATATGATGGTGATGTGTGTCGTCGATGTCGAAGTCAATGCCAATGAGAAGAGCCCGGCCCACATTCTTTTCATCCTCTGCTAGTTAGTAGAGACCGGAGCTCGGAAAAAGCTTTCTTGAGGAGAAAAAAATGTTTCACGATATGGGTAAACTTGTGGGCACACGGACTCCTTCTTTAGGTAGCACCAAAATAGCGGGGGAATAAGTGGCAGCAATCAACCTATATTAAATAGTAGTACTCCCGAAAAGATACTTTAACTTACCGCAGTGAGTGGGGAGATCGATCACTTGGGTGATCTCTCTAGGATGCTTTTTATTTTATTTTTTTGCCGAGATTAAGACTTTCTTTTATTAGGGGGTTTACTCTTATTATTGTTACCATTTTCCATAAGACAGGGGAGATTTTGTGGCCGAATGTTTGTCACAGGAATTTGAGAAGAGAATGCTTGCGTTCTTTAGACAAGAACGCCCATGTTTCTGCTGAGAGCTCTTTATCTCACCCGGGGTAAGAGCTTAAGCTTTCCAAGCCTAAGGCTAAGAAAACGAGCCAAGAGTAACCAACAGTTCAGAGAAATGGCTCTCACAGGGTGAACACCCCGCTATACCCTCAGGGTCACTCTGTTCAATGAACCGAACAGTAAAAGAACCTGCTGGTTGAGCCTCATATGAACCGCTTTTTAATCCTGTTTTCGGATTATGCGTTAGACAGGCAGGTGAGACACCAGAGCGGGGCGGCAGATCGCGTGGTGGTGATGGGCAGACGACTAGTGTTTTTGGATTGATTATTAGCTACAGTAGCGGGAATAGTACTCGCAGTTTTATAAGTAGAAGGATAAGAAGTCTGAGGGTTGGTAATAGTACCAGAAGTGCCAGCTGTATCGGCACTAGAAGAATGAGGAATCTAAGCGATGATGTTAAAAGAACTATTATTCGAGTAGTACGGTACGAAGCCGGTGGGTAAGTAAAAGCAGCAAACGAGGGTTTTCGGAAGAGCAGTCGATTACAGTGAGGGGCTACAGACCATCTGACTGCAGGTCAGCCAAGACCTGTGCTCATGTCAATTTTCCGGTTTATACGGTCTTACTCGGATCGACCAACTCTGGTGATATTTTGATCTAACTTTTTTCTAGCCATGTAACCGTGATCGATGAAAGATCGACATATGGAGAAAAGCCTCTATAGGAGGTTTTCTATAGGTTCAGCCTCATGGCTGCAACCTAAAAAAGAAGAGTGGTGACGTTCTGCTGTGTTTCACCAATATTACTACAGCTAGTACTATAATTGACTCTTTTGGCTCTGGTGTCTTTATTTTAAAGCTCAAATATTTTAAATTAAGGGCTCCATGATTCGGCCAATAGCACTGAAGACCGTATACCATTCGCTCATTGATAGATAGTTCCTGGTTATCAAGCACTAGGATATAGTGCCATTTTCATAAGGGAGCGAATATAACCACCACAGAAAATGGGACCAACTCAGCCAGGTGAGTGGCAGTATTAAACCTTGAATGCTGTAGACCTAATGCTTGAAAGCCATAATTTCGCTCGTACTAATGAGATAATAAACCCCATGGGCTTTCTGTTTCCGTTCCGGGCTGTCAAAAAACTCACCTGTTATATTTTGAGCCGTTATTCCCTATAGGGCCGTTAATGTCTTTCCACCTCCAAATCGTTTCCCCCTAATCAGCGCGAAATCACGTGCGTTTTTTCCCGACTATCTTGCTGATCGGGCTCCCCTCACCCAGCTCACAGACATGATGGATCATAAAGAGGGGAGCTTCTAGATTCACACCTTTCTCAAGTCAAGAAGTGGAAAGAATAGTAGCAGTTCAAGTAGGTATTTCACACAGTTAAACCATAACATCGAAACTAAATGGAACTACTTTTTCGAGCCTATAGCCATGGGACAGCTCCTGTACCTCTCGATAGGCCTCTAGAGACTTGTACTTCGACTCCAAGTCGAACAAAACTCTTAGACCTTCCAATGGAGATAGTAGAATCTATCGTGCAAAATCTCGAAACTCCTGATCTCTGTCAGTTACAACTCTCCTGCCAGGCATTTAGGAAGTATCTGATGCCTCGCTTTTGGTCTCGGATACACGTTGGTGCAGGTGCAGTTGATAAATCGTACCCTAGGTTGACACCAGCAAGATATTCCACCAGGGACACCAGCAAAAGATATCTATGTATCAGTACACCCCAACTGAGGGAATTCTGCGAAGCTGTTCTTTCAGGTGCATGTGATGAAGGGTTACGGCATGTCGAAACGTTGACTGTCGATCTACAGTTCTATGTAACAAAACCCAAAACCGAACCAAAAACTTTACAGGATGTTGCAAATGCATCTTTAACAGATTTGGTACATTTTCTGGTTAGCACGCTGATACCATGTCGGTTGAACGTGAATCTAAAACTATTGGAAGTGCGGAGTTTGGCTGGACCATGTTCTGGGACTGAGCTAGGGCTGGGGAAGCCTGTTGTGAACACCTTCATGAAACAGGGCCAGTTTCGGAACATTCCTGTGAATTTCGAACTTTCTAGTAGTGATATGTGCATAAGTCCCCCAGCGCTTTATTTGGACAATGTAAAGTACTTTCGACTAATGCTGGACAGGGAGTATACCGGGTTTGATCTGGTTACTAGTCACTTTGAAGGGTCTCAACTTCATGGTCCGAATGTCGAGCAGTTTGAGCTGGTATACCATTATTTCAATAATATTGCTGTGGTAGATGGATCAGACCTGAAGGAATTTTTTGCATTCACCAAAAAGGTTAAGAAACTGGTATTCGAGAACATTTTGATTAGAAACAATACAAATTGGCTGCCGACATCAGTGGAAGACTTAAATCTTACTGGGTGCACAGAGACGATCCCTACCGCATTAAACATCACAAGACTATCTATGGGCCCATATTGTACTCCGGGATTTTTTCAAAATGCCAGTTTTCCTTTGCTAGAAGAATTGATCATAGCAGGTCCTGCCACAACAGAGATGACTGTTATTCCGCTGCTCAGATCTTCTCCTAGGATGCGTAAAATACATTTTAAAGAGTTTACACTGAGCAGCATTGCTAAAACCTTGGCCTTTACATCCAAAATTGATACTCTAATAATAGATGAACCCGATTTTCTGGTAGAGCCAGAGCTTGACAACGAGCACCCCAACGATCCGGGCCAGGCAGTACTTCACATCTCCCAGATCGCTCGCCAAATCAAGGGAAAGACTCGAAATTTGGTGATTGATTTGGAACGGTTGACTAAACAACAATTTGTGCAAGCTATATTTCACCTGAGTAAAGGCAACCCTCAGTTGCGTCAGTTGTATGTCAAGGTTCTCTTGAAACGGCCGCATCGGGCATATTTGCACGAGACCAATGTGGACTTTTTGTACGATGAGTGTTGTCAGGTCGATTTGGTGTCCTTTTGGAAGGTGTACCATGCTGTATTATAAAATTTCGTACTTATTTATTCGTTTAAACTGGGTGTTTCTCCCTGCATATGTTAATCAAAGCAGGGATCGATCGCGGCATGTGCGGCTCATGGCTATGATGCGATGATCGACTGTCTACTTTTTTTTTTTCTGCCTATCTATTCTTTCCCTCCCTATATAAAGATGGTTATGGATCTACTTGCTCAATTTCGCTAAAACCATGTCTCTCAACTCTACTTTACGAATTTTCCCACTCGCGGTTTTTGGGAAATCCGACACAAACTCTACGTGTTCTGGAGTCATGAACGGGCCAATCTTGTCTCGCACAAACTGCTGCAGTTCAGTTACTTCTATAACAGTGTCATTGTGTGGTACAATAAATGCCACGATTGACTCGCCATATTTATCACACGGAGCACCCACCACTGAGGCTTGTGATACACTAGGATGCTGGAACAAAACATTCTCAATCTCCAAAGGATGAATATTCTCACCTCCTCGAATTATAAGATCTTTGATCCGCCCAGTGACACTAACATACCCATCAGGATCCATTACCCCCTCATCCCCAGTCTTCATCCATTTCTTACCAGTTATATCCACCGTCATTGCTTTTTGTGTATTCTCAGGATCATTGTAGTACTCCCTCTGTAACAGATAACCCGCGACGACGATTTCCCCTCGAGTGCCTCTCGGGACAGGCTCGAGATATTCGGGGTCGCCGTCATTGGTACCATTTTGTGCTGGGTTAACAATCATGGCCTCGGTATTTGGCATAATTTTCCCTACTGTTGATGTGCGCTTATCCAGGGCATCTTGGGGAGATGTCATGAATGATACTGGAGATGTTTCTGTCATCCCATAACATATGGTCAGCTCATGTAGGTTGAATACGGATATCAGCTTCTTCATCATTTCAATTGGGATTGAAGAGCCAGCTGCAATGCCCTTGGAAAGGTATTGCAAACCACCCTTAGAAATTTCTTCGTGCAGCTCCAATTGTTGAGCGAACATTGTTGGCACTCCATAGAGGCCAGTACAGGAGAATTCGCGGACGGCTTGTAGTGACTTCACGGGATCGAAGGATTCAGATGGGTATACCAGAGCGCAGCCGTGTGATACTGCTGCGAGATTCGCCAGTACTAGTCCGAAGCAATGGAACATTGGAACAGGGATGCAGAGGTGATCTTGACCGGTTGGATGCTGAGATTTGGTGGCAGTTAGTCCCATTCTGTTGCCAATGAAAATGCCGTTGTTGACGATATTTGCATGGGTCAAAGCAGCGAGTTTTGGTGCTGACGTAGTTCCTGAAGTGAATTGCATATTGATGATTTCGTCACACATGGTAGCTGTAGGGGGCCCGCTAGCTTGAGTAGTAGCAGTGGTAGTAATTGGTGCTGAGGAGGGCGTGGTAATCATAGAGTTGAAAGACTGGTCGCCGATAACGAACACATCTTGGATCGTACTCTCAGGTGCGTTGCCGAAACCAATCAGATCGTCAAATTGCCGAAAGTTACCGTTGCGCTTCTCTAGCTTGTCTTGTGTGATCAAAACTTTCGCTTGACAATGGTTTAGAGCAGCTTGAAACTGCTCGTTTGTAAATCCAGGATTTAATGGGATCATCACTGCACCTAGCTTTCCCAGTCCCATTTGGATCACAAGAAATTCCCATCGATTCCCACAGCATACTGCTATGTTATCTCCCTTTTGAACCTTGGTTTTTCTCGCCAAATTAGCAGCCAGATTGCTCGAAAGTTCATCCAAGTCATTGTAGGTCAGGGTTTTGCCTTGATGCATTGATATCACTGCTGGGAGGGACCCGTACTTGGAGGTTGTCTGTTTTAGAAGCGATCCAATTGTGTGATTAGATACCGGAGGCTCAGAGGGACCTTGAACGTGAGATAAGGATAGTCTGGAGGCAGTAGTACTGAACAGACGGATCCTAGTGGCCGCAGTAAGGGCAAAAGCTGTGCGAGTCCTGGTTATCATTTGTATTCTTTTGCTTCTGAGGTCTATCTATTTGCCCATTGATGAGAGTGTCGAATATCGGGAAGACACTTGTGGGTCATTGGATGTAAGCAAAAGTCCAATGGTCAATCGGCCTTCTTCACAATCAAGAGTGCGGGGAACAGCCTCACGTTCGGTTCTTAGTCGGTGCCATCATTGGTCGTTTTCCGCAGTGTTTTTTTTTTTTTTTGCTGGCTTGCTTAGTACGCGCACGGCTAGCACTTAGTGCGGACAAGTGCGAAAGTTTACCCTGATGCGACGACGTGTCACACGGCTGTGCTCTGGAATGGCTTGATTCTGGGAATGTGTCTAGGTGAACGATGGGGGATCCTGTAATCATGAGGTTGATATGATGCTAAATGGAGTTTTGAGATGGAAGTAATACTTGAGATGCGGACAATGCTAGAATTTAGATTTTAGAGGTTAGAGCTGTAGAGGATTTACAGATCGAACCTGAGTCCTTGTCCGGAGGATACTGAAGTTTCTAACAGAACATTGGAAGATGCAGGAGGAGACCTTTCCAATCCAAGGGCACAATTGAGCAAATTCATATGATTGTCCAAATTTTGCTGCACCATAATCGAGAACAAAGGTAGATTGTGTATCTGGCCTCAAGACTCAGGAGTACCAGGGGACTGCATTTGGCTGGTCCATTTCCCTCTTGTGTCTCTGATCGGAGCACCCAGATCACGGAGGTGGTTGTGTAAAGCGGAGTTAGCCTTGTTTAGCATATTATCAACGATCAACGCGGAGACCCCAAGACATTTCGTTAAGTCCGCTGCATTTGAAGAGCCCAAAGAGGGTGATATACAGATACAATCTGTTCAGCTAGCTGCCAATTGAACCCAAAGGTTCAATTGGTTAGAGCAGAGCATTGAAAAAAATGGCACGCTGATTTTTCTGGCTCCAAACATCTGTCCACTTGCTCCTAGATTCCGTTCTTCTCAGCATATTCTCATTCTTTCGGGATCGGCACCTTCGGATGAAGTGCACTATCCGAAAAAAATGCTACTAGCTAGGGGAAAAGGAGAGGCGATGAGTTTTTGTGCTGGCGGAGGTCTCTCGGGCCCTTGAGGGCCTCCGCCAGTGGTACGTCATACGAGGCTGATCCTCCGCGATTTGGAGCAGAACGTGAGTTGTGCGTCAGCCATGCTTACATAAAGCGTGAAAAAAAAAAACGCTCATGTAGGGCTGCTTGCTTGCCAGCCGCGCTGAGTACGGGAAGGCTTCGGATAGAGAGCGGAATTGTTAAAAAGATATATGGATACAACGAGCTAGTTTAGGTATTATAAGGTAATAGTAGTTATAACTAATTCCGTTCAGTTATAACTACTTGGGGGAGAGGAAAGAAGGTGAAAAAAGGACTATAGACTATAAAAAGATTCAAAAAAAAAATTTTTTTTGTTTCTATTAAACCTCTCAGGTCTTGGCATTACAGCCTCACGGGACAAGATGGATGAGTTAGATAACAAAACTGTGTAGTAATAAGTTAACAAAAATAAATAATTCTCTACTCAATCTATAGCAATGACTAATAATAATAACCCTAAGAATCTGTCATAGATTCCATGGCCCGAATTCTCTTGACTCCCTCGCATTGGCCGGATTCGATATGATCGGTAATCCAAGCCTCAGTGGACGCGAAGGACAGGCCACACCCTTTGCACTTGCCGCTCATACCAGATCGATCCCGTTTCTTAGTGCCAGCCGGATACTCAAAATGCATTGCCTTAAGATGGTTCTTGTACGTGTCGCACCGTGAAAAGCCACCGTTTTGATGACAGGTAGGTTCTAGAGCGGTGTAAGACGAGAATCCACCGCTGTTGGGGCCCACGGTGGCAGTTTTGGTGTACAAAGGACATCGGAAAGGAGCATCTCCTCGATGAGACTTCATGTGCCGGAACAGATCATTTGGTCTAGCAAACCCCCTGCCACATACTTCACACGAGTGAGGTCGAGAGTTGTCAGCCAGATGGATCGACTTGTGAGTGGCCAAGTTAGAGAACCAGCCGTGGCAGGTGGAGCACTGTTTCTTCTTCCTGCCAGAAGAGGTCTGCTGTACAGTACTGGTGGGGCTGGAGCCGTTAGTTGGTAAATAGCTAGAGCCGGCTGGTGGCGGTGGCGCTCCTATTGGCATTGAATAAAAACCAACCGAAGAGCCGTTGTTGTAGAATCGCTTCTCGTCGGCAGGATTTGTCAGAGAGGAGATGCTCATTGGGCCGGGCAGAACTTGGTTTTGAGATGGAGACCCTGATTGGGGGATTGGTGGAGGTAGAGCTGAGCCCGAGTTGATGGAATGCTTGATGGTTCCGTTGCTGGTTAAAGATGGTAGTTTTTTGTTGATGTTGGTACTGTTGGAACTTTCAGGAGTAGGACTGCTTTCGGTTGATGGTTTTGAATCCTTGTCGCTTGGAGTTTCGTGACGATCGACTGTTGTAGCTACGTATGTCAAGGTGTCTAGACCTGAGAATTGCTTTGAAGCAGAGGAGGAGCCTTGAGGGCTGGAGTTTGAATCCTCTGCTTTTTCTGTTTTCTTTTCTGAAGTCATTGCAGGATCTTTGTTCAGAACTTGATGCTTATGGTTATGGAAGTTTGATGATGGCTGCTGCTGAGAAACTAGCATATCCTTATTGTATATATATAGAAAAAAACAAGGATTGGTAATATATGGTTGGTTTGCTTTTACTTTGCCTTGCGCTGCGTTATTTTATAAGTCCTGGTTGGTTCTTTTTTGGGTCTGTTATTTCGAAACTTTATCACAGATAATAACCAGAATCACTCCTCTTTACAATTTATATAAGAATAAAATAAAAATAAAGAAGACTACAAAAAGTGATAATAAAGAAGAAGAGAAAGAAAAGAAAGAAGGTTTCGAAATAGGAAGAAGCGGGACCACGGGGGCTCTTTACTATGTTTGTGGTTCGAAAAAAAAAAAAAAAAAAGGCCCAAGAAAAAGCAACAATCGGGGGTGTTTTTTACCGGCAGCCGTGTCTCTCTGTGTGGTTAAACCACCTCTCGTAAGAATTACTAAGATGCGCTAAATAGCACTAATGAGGGCCTATGAGAGGCTGAGCTCAAGGTCGGTATACCGGTCCGTCTCTTCACTTCCGACCGGCTGCAAGCCGCGCCGCGCGCACGCCGCTTCCTCGGGCTCTGCTTTCGGTCTCGACCTGGGGAAAGGATAAAATAACAGCTGTGGCCCTAAACAGGCAACGTTTTTCCGACTCTGAGAAAGAGAAAGAGACGCACGGCGCACTGATCTAAAATCCGAACCGAACCATCCGGCTGTATTTCTAAGCGGTTGAGTGAATGATTAATGCTGGTGTAGGTGCGATAGATCGCAGTGCAATTGGCTTGTGTCGATGGTCGACTAGTGTCGGTTCGGTCGAAAAGTTTCAGTGTGATCAGTGATTGGTCCAAGCGTATTATCGCCCTGGGTTCAGACATAGCAGAGCCAATTTTTTTTCGCGCCAGAGTCCACCGTTACACATGCAAATATGCCCTATAGCGAGTGATGGTTTGGAGGGGTTGGGGTCGAAGCGGATACATGCAATCTGTCCGTAACGAGCAAATTGTACCGCTTGGCTTACATCTGTGAGCGAATTGAATGGTAATCACGACAACCAGTCTCATCTTCTCTTTCAATCATGCATCATACTTGTTCATATAAGCCGTTCTACGGGAAACTGCGGTACAGCTTTAGAATATGGAAACATGGTACGACTATAGAGGTATAAACGCGCGTTTCGGAGTTTTCCTATGCTACTTCTGGGTCAGCCTCTTACGGCTGAACCTGCCGCTCCCTCATAACCTCCCCGCGGCTGGGTTTATATTGGCCTATGGAACACCCTACCGAACCAGCCGGTGGCTCTATGCCCAAGAGCCTTCAACTACTAGATCAGAATGAGCCTAACCCTATACCCCATATCCAATTAGCCCTAACCCCAATTCCCATACCTACCCAACTAGCCCTAGTCCCAATACCCATACCAACTAACCATAACCCCATATCCATCCAACCCTAACCTCAAACTAACCCTAACCCTCATTTCCAACTATATAAACCCCCCGAATTCCCCTTTGCAATTCCTCAGTTTCCCATACTCGGGAGACTACTCAAAAACACTCGCACCCTGCTGCATGAACTCCTTCTATATGGATATGCGGTTCGGAAAATCGTGAAAGTCCATATCTTACCGAACAATCCGCCGTGTGCAGACAACACACGGCTAGCTACAAAAGCAACTCCAACCCAGCAACTCCGTTGTCCGTTCTAATTATCAACTCTTTAGTAACATGCCCCTCCTCCTCCAATCGGTATGCCGGCCCTGGT
>JAJLUM010000141.1:0-24854 GCA_030564265.1 Blastobotrys attinorum
GAAGTTTGGCACGACGGATGCAGGATCGCGGGTCTGACAGCAGTGATGAGGAGATGACTGTGTTGTGATTGTGTTGTAGTCAGGATGTGTGCATATACGTTACTATATACTTGGTGGGTCACCGTATAGTTGGGTGAGTTACCGTATAGTTGGGTGAGTTACCGTATAGTTAGGTGAGTTACCGTATAGTTAGGTGAGTTACCTTATAGTTAGATGAGTTACCTTATAGTTAGGTAAGCTACCATATAGTTAGGTGAGTTACCATATACTCAAGTGAACTACCATATACAGTTGATTTACCATGCTTAGGTGAATTACCATATACACCCAGAATTGAATTAACCAACTGGATAATCATACAATCAGGGTATTATCACACTCCAAGAATTGAGTTGACCAACTTGAAGCATCATACGTTCAGATTAACAAACTTAAACTATCATACACCCAAGAGGGCTACTTGAATTACCATATATACAAATCTCAAAATATCCTACTTCACGATCCAAATCTATTTGCGATCTCTCTGCGCTGCTGCCGGATCTTCCGGCAGCCCTAAGTTCTTCCACTCATCCTTATCCATCAGCCCACTAGTCCACTATGTTAGCCCAACATGCTTCATCACCACTGACAACTTACTGGTCCATCCGGCACTTGAGGTAGTTTTTGGCCACCAACCGGCACCCGTGAGCATTCGACCCCCGGGTATGCTGCAGACACTGGAGGTAGTCTTTCATTATTCCAGAGCATTCGTGATCATGATCCAGCGGGAAAGACCCACGCTGCGGAGGCGTAGGTCTCCATCCACTGTTCTGTGTACCTGGAGCTGTACTCATTATTATGTGGAGTGGTGACAAAAGAGTAGCACACACCCAAATAAAAAAAAAATTCCTAGTATGATCCGCGCGGCGCATCTGCGGCTCATCTCGACATGAACCAACAAATAAATATCATGGCATCAATATTGACTATAAATAGAGCTTTCTATACACGTTGCTTACGATCTGAGGCTAATTGAGTCTCCAAAAACGAAACTCGACCCTCCGCTACATAGAGTCGTTCCTCCATGAGCCGCACACGGGCCTCCAGCATTCTCACCAGATTCCAAGCTCCATCATCCGGCGCAGTAGCAGTACTAACTGAGGGAGGTGGAGGCACTGCCTGCGGCACCATGCTTACTGGCTGGGCTATCGAAGGCAGTGGGACAGCCGAAGAGGAAGGTGAAATCGCTGGATCACTGCTACTACCGTAGTATCCTCGTGATTGCGACGATGGATTAGAGTTTGGTCCAGCCGGACCACTACTCGATGCATTCGGACCACTACTAGACACATTTGGACCATTGCCCGATGGTGGTGGTTGTTGAGCTGATGACGACGACGACGACGACGAAGGCTGGCTGGGGCCAACCGGTGCAGTAGCATGATTCTGATACTGATATGCAGCATACGGTTGCGGCAGAGTCCTCTGCTCTGGGAACATAGAAGGCCCAATCAAGGCAGGCCGCAGAGCATGCCATTCTGAATGCGACTTGAGAGGCAGTGGGAGTGCGGCTCGGCCATTGACCACCCTCACTTTGCTAGCAGGCATTGAGTCTGCATTATTGTTACTACTGTTACAGGGACCAGATCCCTTCACATGTCTAACCAGGGCATCAGCTCTGGCGAACCCTCGGCCACAGCGATCGCACACATGGGGCCGTTCGCCTGTGTGCAGCTTGCTGTGACGTTTCAGGTCATGCAGTCGTCGAAATTTTGCCTGGCATTCGGTGCATTTGTACGGCTTTTCCAACGAATGTGTGAGCAGGTGGCTATTTAGGTTGTGCTGTCTAGTGTATGTCTGTGAGCAGTGCGGGCAGACATACGGGCCCGATTTTTTGCTATTACTGGTGTTGTTACCACTGCTGATGCTTGAGGTATCGCTTTCTTTGTCCGAGCCTTCGTCGCTTTCTGGGCTCTGGGTGGTGTTTCTGCTGTTCTCTGGAATTGCGGTGTTGCTGGTAGTACTGTCTTCGGTACTATTGGTACTAGTAGGGTTTTCACGGCTACTGGTACCAGCTTCGTTGGCACCACTATTGGGCTTTGTCTCGTCGCTGGCACTTGCTCTACTAGAGTCCTTTTCATCACCGGCCAAAGTCGATGTCGATGACGGTTGAGGCTTCCGAGTGGCGTCGTCGGTTCGACTAGATGCTGGAGCTTTAGCTCCTCTCTCTACCGTCCCAGCAGGACTTTCACTGCTTTCTGCGGACATTACTGTGTATGTACAGGAAAAGCCAGCAAAGTAATTTCTGGGATATGGAATATGGCGATATGTTGAGAAGAAAGCTTGAAAAGCCAAGAAGGGAGAAAAAAAAAAGCTCACGATTCAAGCCACTTTGGGTGGCTGCTTATTGAGGCTTGTGTAATGCCATTTCTGGGGCGAATTACGTGCTTGGGTGAATGTCTAATGGATGTCGACATAGCACGTGACCTATCGGCGGCGGCTCGACTAGAGTTGATCCGAGGCCAGGGTCCGGCGAGCCGCACGGGTGACGAGTCACAATGTGATGTGTCGTAAGTGACGTATGTGACGAGTCGTATGAGGAAATCATATGGGAAGGGGCACTTCTGGATGAGGCATAGACCACGTCACGTGAGCCGGGCTTCGTAGCGAGAAGGCACACTGTGGGCTTGGTAAACGAAGAGGTAGAAAAGAGTTCGAGCCTGGGGCTACATGATAATAACGGCGCCGAAATCAGTTATGGCGCTTGAGAATAACAGTGACGCAATAGAGCCTGGGAGATGGTATGATCACAATGGCGATCTCAGTTCTGGAGGTACATGACGAGCTCAGTTCTGGATGTACATGACGATCCCAAGCCCAATTGCAAGACAATCAGCAGTGGCTTCAAACTCAGATTACAGGAAATTAGCTGCCAGAGATCCACCAAAGGTTCAGATACGGAATAAATATTCGTAGTAAAAATCGGCTATGTATCTATATAAGTCTAATGGTAGTACCACCACAGAGAAAAATGCTAAGAATACACAGAATACACCCACCACTACGAGTTCTGGGATGGATTCGGTGACTGCTGCTGCTGCTGAGCCTGGAGCCGAGCCATCTGCTGCTTCTGCTGCTGCTGTCGTAATGCTTGTAAATAGTTCAACCGCTGCAACGACGGTGGCCTGACAAAATGAAGCTGCTCAGGCTGCTCAGGATTAAATGCATTCGCACGTCCAAACAGCCCTCCAATGCCTCCCGTGGCCGGAGTCCCCTTAGGCTGCAGCGCAGCAGCAAACATCTCTCGAACCCGACAAAAATGACTTTTGAACCTTGTGGAAATCAGCACCTTGCGTTCCAGTGGAGCCGCAATCATGTTAGACCGACGAACCCCTTCCATGACCTGCATAACCTCCTCATCAGGGTTAATGGGCCCAGCTGATAGAGCCTCATTCTCGTCCGCCAATTGCTGCTGAGCCGCAGTGCTGGCCTGCTTCACCTGGTTCTTCTTCTGATACTGGCTCAAAAGTACATCGTAAGGAGCTGATCTGCCCTGAACAGCCCGCTTAGCTCCCATAGAGTGGGTCTTACAGGTCAACGATCTAGCACACAATTGGCCATTCTCGAGTGGAACTCCACATTGCTTTTCTACATCTACAGGTTTCTGGGACTTTGGAGTCGATTTTGTTTTGTCCTTCTTTTTCCTTGCTTTGGGGACAGGTGAAGTGGTGGTGCCCGTCCCATCTGGTGATTCATCACCGCCCATAATGCTACTAGAGGCACTGGCACCAGGACCAACAGCAGAAAGCTTCTTCTTCTTGTACTGCTTTTTGGTCTTTTTTGGAGTCTTTTCAGATGAAGACAGCCCATCCAGGCCGGTCCCATTTTCGGTATTGATGCTAGTATTGGAATCTTCCATCTCTTCCAACTTTCGTTTCTTTGTCGACGACGATCCCGCCGCATTGGGTGCTTTGAGGCATGCTGTATCGACATGCTGTTGCAGTACGCTAGTTAGACATGGTCTTTTACAGTAGCTGCAGAGCATGAAGTCTAGTTCCGAAGAGAGCGGATTCCTCAGGGACAGATTGCTACTATCCCATCGGCTTAGCACGGGTTTACCGTTATTTCCAGCTTTTTGAAGCCGTCGTTTTTTGGTATCCTTGGCTCCATTGTCGATGCTTGCAGCGTACTGTCGCCATGTTGGCGATTGCGGGTCTTTTTGTTGTGATCTTGATGACTGCTTGACTTTTAGGACTATTTTCTGATCCGGGTCTTTGAACACCCTTTGGATCAGCTTCTCGTCATGATCCATGGCTTAATTTTTTTTTTTTTCTGCTGTGGTTGTTCTATCGAGGATATTACTTGTCTTTGTCTTCTATTTTGAACCTGACTATTAACTATGTTGATCTATTAGCAAAGTTAAAAGAGGGTTCCTGGAAAAAAAAAAATAAGAAAGAAAGAGTATATGTGTATGTGAGGAATCAGTGAGTTGGTGATCAAGTGTCGGAGTCGGGAGAGAGCGAGATAGGAGTTGAACTGCTCGGAGGGGGCCAATAATGCACCGACATTAGGCTATATAAAAATAGTAAAATTAAACTATATTAAAAAGATTACAACCAGAATCGTTTAACAAAAACCATCAAAACTATGAAAAATAGCAGCGACTTGGCCGAACGAATAACCTGGCGGAATTGAGCAATGCTCTGTCGTTGGACATGCCGAGATTGGTCCACAGCCGCATCAAACTGTTTGGCCATCTTATCAGTGGAAAACTCAGAAACGACTCGCTCATAGCCAGCCTGTCCCATAGAAGCTGTATCCACCTTGTTATCTAGAACTTGCTTAATTACTTGGGCCCACACCTGCTGATCCTGCTGCCGGTTCCAGCCGGTTTCTCCATCGACAATTGTCTCCAAAGGCCCCCCTGTGTTTGTAGCCAGGACAGGAACTTTGGCAAGCATTCCCTCTAGCGGAACAATCCCGAAATGCTCGTTTTCGGGGGTGTAGAGCAGTACTTTAGACTGTTGCAAGATGGCATTCTTAACACCGGTAGAAACACTTGGGAGGAAAACCACTTTTGTACCACTGGGGATCTCCAGTTCATGCTCATCCTGCAGAGAATTGACGGTGATATATGGTAAGCCAGCTTTTTCGCATGTCTGTTGCAACTCTCGCATATACTCCACGTTCTCAGCCACCCGCTTGTCGTATCCACCTGCCACCACTAGCAGAGCATCCTTGTAATCGTTGCCAATTAAAGCAAAAGCGTCGACCGCTAGGTCGACTTTTTTGGTTCTTTCGAACCGGTTAATCGACATGAGGACTTTGTATGCGGACAGCTTTTTTGCAATGATTTGAGAGCTTTGCACAGCTGTGCTAGCCTTGATGTCCACACACGGGTACACCACTTCTGGAACCCGATCTAGCCGCATCATCTTTTTGAAAACGGACCTTGTGAATTTCGAGTTTACCACAATCACGTCACTGTAGTTTGTAGACCACTGCTCTATCCAGTCGAATGGTATTCTGTATAGCTTTTTCACTAGGCTGGTTCGTTTTGCGAGGGCTTGATCGGGGAAATGGCCGTAGAACAAGATTCTACCTTCAGTGTATAGCCTCAGGAATGGAATACATGCACTAAGTTGGTCAATGATGAATACGTCGTAGTAGATGGCACTCTGGATTAGGTTGTATGTTAGATGTAGTTGTCGTAGGATTGCGCAGATGATTGCGAATCTGTTGAGGAATTTTGCTGGGACGACGGAGTTTCCTGACACGATGACTTTTAATGTGCCATCTTTTACTTCTTCGAAGCAATGCGACTTGTCGCAGTGCGAGGTATATATGACCACGTCGTGGCCCTGGTTTTGCAGACCCACAGCTGCGTCGACTACCAGACGTTCCGCACCTCCTGTTTATGTCACTACTGTTAGTGGTGATATGTATATATAGATATATTTCACATACCGATACCCAAATCCGGGTGGATGAATGCAATTTTCATTTTTTATGTACAAATTCTATACAGGGAGTGTGATGATATGATTCAACGTCGTGGGAGGTTTACTATATTTTTTTCTTTCTCTTTCCTATCCCCTTAGTCGCGTGGATTTCACGTGACGTCAATCACGTGGTTGGCACGTGATACCATTCATACACACCAAGAAAAAAAAAAAAAGAACTCACTTAGGCACGTTGCGTCGAAACAAATCCCGAATCAGATGGCTCAACCCATAGTGGTTATCAGGGTTCTCGGAAACCAGCTCATGTCGCGACTTTTTCTGAACGTTCTCCGACTTTGGAGGCGGCGGTGGCGCATCGACATGATATCTGAACTCTGTGGCTATTCGTTCGCCCGAGTCTTCGAAGCACTGCTGAAGTTCAGCCGCAAGCTCGATATACCCCTTCCGTGCAGACTGAGGAGCCTGGAGATTGTAACTACGAATAACATCGTTCACTTCCTTGACTAATAAATTATGATAAGATTTCTGCTGTGCCTGCCACTCAGTACGATAGGTACTGGGGATCTCGTGAGCCGCACGGATCCGGGCCTTTTTGTACATGCCCTGAGTAGCAGAATCCAACATGCTTATAACAAACTGAGTCCAGTCTCGTCGAAGCTTTTGTCTCATGTTTTGGATCTCTTGATGGACTTTCCCCTGCTGCTCCACCCACGGCGGGGCTGCGCCCTGCCTCTGGATCATGCGGTTTAGAAAGTATTCGGTGGTGTCTATATATGGCGACGATGTGTGGTGGTCTTTTTCGAATTTCTGGCCCCTGGGCAGGTTTTTGAACTGGCCTCGTCTTACAGCATCATCGATTCTCTGGTATGCTATTGAATGAATTGCAGACAAGGAACCACTAGCTCCGCTGCCCGCAGCCAGATGGTATCTTTCTTCGTACTGGTCCTTGATGCTAGGACCGGACTCTCTGTCGATCTTGTAATCCAGCGATTTTTCGCGAGCATCAGAGATCTGCTGTCTAGTAGAACGTCTTTTGCGAAACGTTGGCATTTGAATAGGCACCTTGGCTTCTTCGCTTTTGTGTAGTCTGTCGACCGCTAGTCGGTTTGCCACTTGCACTGCGGATTCCTCGCCGGTCCAGACATCGCCCATGGCGATGTCGACCGACGACTTTGGAGCTGATTTGGGCATTTTGGAGTATTGAAGCTCCTTCTGGTAGATGTTTTTTGCGTCGCCCTGGCTGCTGTTTTTGATTCTGTGGTAAAGCTCCTGCACCAGAGGGTTTGAATCTCGACCACCAGCCCTGGGGTCATCTTTATTTGGGGCCGCCTCTTCTGCTAGCTGGCTCAATCTGTCTTTCATGGCACCGTAGGCTCTTTTCTGTGTCGACCATCTCGCAGGCGAAGTTCTAAGTGTCACTGGCCGCATTGTGTCTGTGTGTACTCCAATAACAGTTGTGGGAGAAGAAAAAAAAAAAATACAACTGCTATTCCTCCCGCCGCTTGTTGGTTCGAACAGTATAAACCAGCAGTTCTCTCGAACAAACTCATCACCCAGCAGACTGGAACCGGAGAAACCTGCAAAGAGCCTTTAAATCCGCATATCCAATACAGACTTATGTCAGCTTTTGCGGCTTTAAGAGCATACCTGCGGCTTATTGGTGCTTGTCGTGTTGTGATTATGTCAGCTGCGGCGTTAAGATTGGGCAACCTGTTGTGGGCTCGACATTCTCGCTTCAGCTACTGGAAGTACTGAAAGTACTGCTACTACTACTGAAAGTACTACTGCTTCCACTATTATAACTACTGAAAGTACAGCTACTACCACAGCACAAATCCACCAATTATTCCACCAGCATGCTCGTATTGACGCACAGTTACTCACCGCTTAAGCTACTAAGCACGGATGCGCGGCCCGACAACTGTGGAAGCTGGTCGGCTACGAACCAAACCCACACGCGGTACATAAGCGCCCAATCAGATAAACCGCAATAGGAACGCAAAGCCGACCGCTATGCACGGCGAGAGGGCGCATAGGGATGTTTACTGCTTCTCTGGGGGCAAATCTCGGTAGATCGCTGCTTGAAAAAATTAAAAAAAAAAAAAATCTGATAAGTGTATATAAATAGAGCAATCCCCCTAACCTTTCTGCATTAAGTGTTGTACTGCATCGTCCTACTATTCTAGTAAGCAGAGTTAATACTGGCCCAGTATCAGCGCATTCGCCACCGTAGTCACAAAACGACCAGCACACGAGCCAAATTGGCCAGACACAGTAGAAACGACTGCTCCAGGCGGATACTCTAGACTAAATACACTGGGTGAATACTTCAAAATACTACATCGAATACTCTAGACGGTATACACCGAATACTCTAAACTACTACACTAGGCGAATACTCTAACCTAAATACACAAACATGGGCCTGCTAGGAAAAGTCCTGAGCTTCAAATCAGACCCGTCGTCTGAAATCGCAAAAAAGTTTCCCCTGGCGGACTGCGAACCAGAAGACTGCGAAGGATGCTCTGCAAAGTTTCCTGCCTCAGTCTCTGTGGAAATGGACCTGCCACTCTGGAACAACACCCCAGAATGGGGCCTTCACATCCTGTCTGCCACTGGCAAGACCGACTGGAAGCATGATGTGGCAGAGGAGGACCACTCCATCATGAAAGCATTAGACAAGGCCAAGTTGAGCGAAATAGAATCGTCAGTGGGGAAACTCAAACTAAGTGCTAGCTCTTTGGCCCTGCCGCATGAGTACTACGAGGCTGAAAATGCTCAAAAGGCTCCAGCGAGCATGCTGCTGCTTCCTTATTTCCTGTCTATCGAAGGAACTAGCCCAGAAACAGCATTTAAGGATTTGTCCGAGGTGGTTCGACTGTTCCAGGACCGCGAGAAGAAGAAAAGTCTGAACACTAACTACAAACTCCAGTCGGGCAATTCAGTGGTGGCGTCGCAGAATCTGGGCTACATTCTGCTGTGCTCTCACAGAACTCGGGATAAGCGTTGTGGCATCACAGCGCCTATCATGAAGAAGCAGTTTGAGCTGGTTCTGCGAGAACACGATCTGTATAGAGACGCGTCTGATGACCGTCCTGGAGGGGTTCAGGTGCACTATGTGAGCCACGTAGGTGGGCACAAGTTCTCTGCTAATGTGATTATCTATTTGCGCACGGGCGAGGTGATCTGGATGGCTCGAGTGGTTCCGGAGCATGCTCGAAAGATTGTTGAGTTGACTATGCTGCAGGGCAAGGTGTTTCCGCATCTGTTGCGGCAGGCATTCAAGACTGAGGGAGTTGAGTGGTGATTGTGGTTGTGATCGCATTGTGATGGTGATTGTGATTGTTATGGTGGTTTTAATTCATTGGTGATTGCATTGTGATTGTAATTCACCGGTAATAGCGCCTATAGTGACGACTGACCTCACTGATGAGAGTCTGTGGCGTTCGCCCAGTGGTGATAGTTTGTAGTGTTTGTAGAGCCTATCTGCTGTGGTAAAAACCAAGGCGTGAAGTAATTTATGGAGGAGTGGCCCACAGGGAACAGTTTGGGGGTATAGCTAACTTTGAACAGGATATAACTGGCAGGACTGAGCCTAGATCAAGGAGTACCAAGACCAACGAGAGTGATGGCAGAAAGTCCTAGTTGACAGCCAGTTACCTCCGGCGAGACTTTCTCTCTGTAGTTCTGATTCTTTCTTTAGACACCAAATCAAGGGCCTTTTCTACTAGCTACGATTATGGATCGCTCTCTATTAGCTTAAACTCTAGTTCCCTCTGCTTATTAGCTGTAATTACAGTTCACTCTCTATTAGCGACACTTATGGATCGCACGTTATCAACTCCAATTATTGATCGCTCTCTCTCTCTATTTTAGCTGAAATTACAGTTCACGCTCTCTCAAAAGTAGTTCACTCAATTGGACTCAATTATGATCGCATCTTGCAAAATGCTTCACAACCACTATGCCTCTAGAACACTAATCATATATTGACATCTTACACCACCTACATACTAGAGCTCATCTTTGCCTTCATCCTTTTGTCCCTCACCCTTAAACACCCTCAATACATTCAGCTTGGTCTGCAGCTCATCAACCTTCTGCGGCGCAACCTGATCATTAGACAACAACTTGGTCAACCGCGCAATCTCCTTATCCACATATTCAGCTCCATTCTTAGCATACTTGTCTGCATATCGCGAGTACAGCTTACCCAAGTCCTTGCTCTCACTAGCCAGCTTACTGATTCCAGCCTGCACCTTGTCAGCAGCAGTCTTAGCGCCGGCCTCTCCTGATTCAATAATCTCAGACACAACTTCATCCAATGAAGGAACTCGGCCGGCCATCTCGTTAAGTGATCCACTAACGTCTCTAAACAACCCAGCCTTCTCATTCACATAGTCTACGAAGTCATTTACCGCTCTTCCACCACTGTACTCTTGAGGCTCCTGGCCACCTCCAGGGAAATACATAATAGTAGGGAACGATTTGATGTCGTATTTCTCCATCAACTTGGAGGCTGCTTCACCAGTGCAATCAACTTGACCAATAATAACTTCGTCTCGAACAAAAATACCAGCAGCTTTTTCGTAAGCTGGTTTCATATTCTTACAATGGCCGCACCAAGTCGCGGTAAACGCCACAAGAGCAGGCTTGTCCTTGATAGTTTTGTCAAAATTGGCATCGCTCAATTCCACTACTACTGGGCCAGCTGCTTTAACAGCATGGCTTTTAGACCGCGCTTTGGTGTTTTTGTGGACAAATTCGATCAATGGCTCGAGCTGTCGGTCTTCAATGTCCTGGACATTGCCATTGGCATCAATGAACTTGAGGGTGGGGAAATATTCAACCTTGAACTTCTTGGATGCCTTACTGTGCTTGTCTCCGTCAATTTTGACGATTTGCACTTTGTCCTTAGCATGCTCAAACTCGTCGGCAAGTTCGTCCCACACTGGAGCGAGCCGTTTACAGTGTCCGCACCAGCTGGCATAAATGTCCAGCATGGTAGGAACACCGTTATCCAACAATTCCTTGAGGGATTTGTCAGTAGCTTCGATGGCCGCTCCATGGGCAATTGAGGCCAATCCTACTACTGCTGGTAATAGATAAGATGACAATTTCATATTGTTTTTTACCTCTTTTTTATTTTAAATTTTTTTTTTTTTTTTGTTATTTTCTATTTAGTGATGTGGCGATAAGTAATGGTGGTTGGATATTTGATGATTAACTTAAAATCGCATCGCATTGGGAGAGCACTTGGAGGTTGCTGCCCCATCATCGCTCAAACGCCTTGACCCTATCGCCAGTCATCATCTATATGATGATTCTATGACGTTAGTATTTTTGTCACATATGATAGTTCTATGAAGTCGACATTTTTACCACATATGATTGTTCTCTGATTGTTCTCTGAAGACTATGGTATTGTTATTGCCCCTTTCTGTATAGTCATTTCTTATCTTAGAAGAGGCTCTAGTTCAATGGATCTGAGTCACGAGTAGTACTATGTCACTATTTTAGTAGATCACTGCATGAACATTTACAACTAGGATGCAACCACTATGCCAGTTCTTTGGTGAATGGTGGATCTTACTTCAGTACCTAAGGAACCACTGGGGTACGTGGTCCTAATAAAGTACAGCTCGGAATACATAGTCCTAGCAAAGTACAGCGCCTGGGGGTACATAGCTCTACTACAATGTCCTAATACACCATCGGGGACACCCTATCGAACCCTACATGCGAATCTCTAAATACATCTCTTACAAATACATAGCTCATTGGTCTACAGCATAATGCTCAGCATTCTCATCCTCTGGAACATCCACCTTGTTCAACAACCCAGTTGAAACATCATACACTAGCCCACTGACTTCCAGCCCTCGTGTCTTGACAGCATTCATGACTCGATCATTGCGTTTAAGGTTGTGTACTTGAGCAACGACATTCAACTCAACGAGCTTGTCAAACCTGTCCTTGACACTTTCAATCTTCTGCAAAGCATGCATGTTTTTGGCCTTGACATCCTTAAGCTGTCTCAACCAAGCATCCATCTCTCCTCCGAGTCTGGTGGAGCTCATGCAGGTCTTAACCCCGCCGCAGTCGTAATGACCGCATACGATAATCTTATTTACTTTGAGTACGTCTACTGCGAACTGAATCACCGAAAGAGAGCTAAGATCTCCGTGGGAGACGACATTAGCAATGTTCCGGTGGACAAAAGTTTCGCCCGGAAGTAGATCTAGACATGCTTCACCGGCTCGAGAATCGCTACATCCAATCCACAGTATGTCTGGTGACTGACCTTGGGCGTTTGTAGGGAACAAACTAGGATGATTTGATGCGTGTTTTCGAGCCCATTCGGCATTTCTCTTGAGGAGGGTTTCTATGCTGTCTCCAGCAGCGTGTTTGAACAACTGTTTTGACATTTTGTATCTGGTATGGTAAGGAGGGAAGAAAAGTTCAGGAGGGATTTGAGGATTTGTCTAGTCTTTTATACTTGCGATATGTACCCGCTTTTTCCGCTATTTTTGCTGCTGCTGCGGCGATAACTATGACACATTAGTGGAAAAATTAAGCAAGAACGACGTCACGTGCGCTCGCGGTGAAAATTTTTGTTGAGGACGGTCAAACATCGGTGTTTTCAGATAACGTATGGTTGGATTTTATTGGTCCTTGCATTAGTTGGGGAAAGTCATGATCGATAGTTGAAGCAACCGATTTATTTGCATCTATAAATCTATCTCAAGGGTGTGTGTGAACAATCAACTTTAATGGTTACCCAATAGCTAGTTCGACTAAATGGCTACCCATCAATTTTTGCTCAAACCATTAGCTCAATTAGCGGTTTCCAAAATTCGGCCATGTTGACATAAGCAATGTGATTGAAGAAAAAAAAATTATATACTATATATAACCAAGTTGACAACTAATTTCACTGTCTAGTTAGCTATCTGTTGCCTTAAAGCATATCTAAAAAGAATACAATAAGAGACTCGGAATCAGGGTTAAAAAGCTCTGAAATAATTTGTTTCCTCATAAGAAATCAGCCGAAGAAATTCAACTGTTGTTATTTTTATCATCACCTGAGTCTCTTGTTGATCCAAACATCATCAAATAGTACTTACACTAATAAACTGGTTGGTTTGGTAAAGAGAGAAGAAAGAAAGTGAAAAATGCTGAAAATTTATAGTCCCAAAATTTGCTGGTTGCGCCGGCGGTTCAGCCGTGCAACCGACATTTTGGCTCGCTTGATTAGGGCTCAAGCCCTAGTGCTCTAATGTCCAACATAACGTATGCTCTTCTCAAGAGCTATGGGCCCTTTAAGCTGGCTATAACTAGGAACAACAACTGCACTTTAATCAACCAAAATATTCAAATGCAGTACACCAGATTTATAGAACGAACACAGTTCCTTAGAATAACCCTCGTCTCAAATTAGGGACATGCAATACCAGACATAAAATACAAAGCCCGTAACCACACAATAACTCAAAGGGAGATTCCAGACTTCTGTTATTTGTGTAATAAAGATCTCGTAGAACACTCAATTCATTGCCTAGTCAGCCACTGCTGTATGCAATGAAGAAACCGGGCAATACCTGTCAACTATGTTCCAAATAAATCAGACCCATGCAATCAGCTCAAACGAACCTGTAGTTTACTAGGAATTGTCATCCCAAGGGCGCCTCCGGAAAACTGGCTCGCAGGGTGCATGGTGCAGCCTTCCATCCATTAATCAGCCAGGCTCGACGCAATGCTTATGAAGCATACTGTACTGTTCCGCTACGTGCTGCGGAAAACTGTCATTTACATGCGTTTGTCTTCCCTTTTCCAGAATAGTGCGATTAAAAAGAAAACAATAATACCAAATGTCTATATGCAATGTAATTAAAACCGCCCATGCCTTGTTCTGGATTGTATATAGCTCAGCCTCCACTCTTACAGTTACACAAAGAAATTCTACTTGAACCCTGCAGATATTAATAAGTCCGGCATTTGGGTCAAACTACTAAAGGGGCTTACTGACTAATAAACCCCATTTAATGACCCACTTTTCACGTACAGTAGAAGCTCCAGTTATCCCTGAGAAAGCTTCTCGGTGATTACTTTTCCCTAACGGGAAAACCAACCTGTCCATATGCCAGCTATCCATATATGCAGCCATATTATAATTCAAAGAAATACTGCCGTTAAAGAGCCGTTGGATATCGTGGGAGAACTTGAAGACTATGACATGTGCGGCTTTCAAAATTACCAGTGTCTCGGATATAGAGCATATATAAAAACAAAGAAGACAAGTTACTTGGTTTTCAATCAACGACCAGACTCATTTGTACATATCAAATCGCTAGTTTAGATCAATTCTTACAATTACTACCATCCATCACTCCATGTATATACTTTCCCCATCTCACGGTTGTGGTCTCGGTACCCTGTGGACCTAACCAGTGAATTCACTCACCCCCAAATACCTCCTGATAAATAAATTCACCAGAGTATAGGTAGTTTATTCCATTTCCAAAATTCAATATTGTGAGCGCCTCTAACAAAGGTGCCTGTAGGTCCTGTGAGGCAACCTCCAGTTGTACGGTTTTGAAACGAACCAGCTTTCCGATGCAGACACATGACGTCCATGCCACCGGGTGGGTAATTGCATGCGTTGAAGGGTTTTCGCCTGCTTGAAACCCCCATTTTGTCACATCTATATCTCACAGTCGGAAGGGTCTAAATTCTTCAGGTTCCCAGGGTTTGATTCCAAGCTGCAGACGCATGTGGGTCTGCCGCAAAACCGAAAATATGCTATGCTACTTCCCCTATGCACAATTTTGGCAAGCACCTCACAAATATGATCATATTTGTGAGGAGATAGGCGACGTAATATCATGACTGACCGTTATAGCCACTTCAACACAGACTGTTGATCTAAATTGTGAACCCCAGCTGTGGCTTATCTCTGTTTCTCATGTACCTAAACTTTTGCTCGTGATATCATTCTAAATATATTGCTGATGATCTCCTACCCCAGGTGCACATCAAGTACTCAATAGCAAATATGAAAATCAAGGCGACGGCGTAATGTAAGTCGTACGCAACCTTTCTTAATCAGTCTCACATAGATTGCGGGCTCACCCCGTTTGGCTATTGGCCCCATTGGCGCGTCCTATAAAGAATTTAATCTAGAATGATTCATATTTGAGGATAAGCACTTTTAGCCTTTATTTGTCTCTCCTCTTTATATTAGCTCGTATTTGGTACCTGAGAACAGTCGCCCTAGAGCAAGTCCCTGACTAGCAAAAGCAAGCCATGTTTGAGAACTAAAAAGAGCCAAGCATATGATATCTCACCTGCCTGAAATCTGAAATTTTTTTTAAAAAAATTTCTACGGGGCTCCATATGGGATGGTCTAATTTATGCAATGCAGTTGTTTAGGTATGCAGTAGTTTAGAATAAACAGTTTTTTGTTACGGCCAATCCACGGGATTGTGATCAGTAGTTGGCTGTATCACGGGTTGAAAAAATAATAAAAAAAAAAAAAAAAAAAAAAAAAAAAAAAGGATTTCCACTGTTGCTGTACCATCATGTTAGAGCAAAGTGCTGCTGCCCTCCATACCAACGGGAAGAGGCAACGATCCGCATTTGTCGAAATTTAGCAAATAAGAAAATACCTTAATACCTAAGGCCCAACCCAAGAAAGTACTCCTCGACGAGACCAATAAAGATAAACGGCTCTCTGCATCCCTTGCAGTTGGCAGCTTGTGGAGCTCTATTATTGCAGAACGACGATCAAACAGTTGATGCTCGGGGCCCAGACCAGCATTGATTGATCTGGATCTGAACACAAAGCGAAGCTGCCTGCCTCCCACGTAAAACCCACTTTTTATATACATTTCCTACCTGTGGCCCGGACATAATGAGGAGAGGTTGGAGGTTGCTTTTCGGTGAAAAGTTGGCCCGCCAGGGTCCAGTCGGGCAGGGTCCGGTTAGGGTCTATTACCGATGGTACTAGTGGACCGTTAACCTAGTATTATTTTGGTAGCTAAACTTTACCTTAGCACTACAGTATACATGAACAAAAGTTCATTTTTTTTTCACATGTACTGTACGCTGTAAGAATCCAAAATCCCACTCTTATGATGCCATTCAAATCCCACTTCGGACACCCTGCAGGTGTCGAGTCTGTACTCCCCCGTCCTGCCAGAAGCCCAAGATAGAAAGCACGGCAGACTGTTTGGAATGCATCTAAGAGGGAGAGGGATGATGCGAACAAGCAGACTATGAGTTTCATAGTTTATGACGGACTGAAGTGATCCCGAAAAAATAATAATAAATAAATGAAACGTCTCTCCGGATGTCCGTATTAGGGGTTCATTGAAGACACTAGGGCAAGCAACACTGTCACCTGTAATAACAGGTAGGTATATTTCCATACATACATATAATACAAAAGGTGCCCAAAGACCGCATCGGCCTTGTTTTATTTATCCTTCTCTACCGGTTGTTCTTGTAACGTTGCATGCATCCACGCATAAGCTATAATATTCGACTGGATTGTGGCAACCGTTCAATGACTGCACTGAACCTGCATGTCTCGGATTGGACGATCTATTTTAAAGGCTCGAGCCCTTAGCCAAGGGGACCGGTCAATATGCCGACGATTTACGTATGCACTTTTTCTGCAATTCCGGACCTATTTTGGATACAACGATGTAATAGCTCTTTTTTTTTTTTTTTTTTTTTTTTTCTTTTGGCCCTATTATTTTCTATATTTGCCATAGCAGCTGGTCTATTATTTCTATCGATCTTAGCATTGGCAGTCGATAGACATGCATCTGACCATGTGCGAAGAAAAGTAACTGTTACGGCACGCACCGGTCGTTTTAACCAAATATGGCAGTGCCTCAATAGATTGAGGCTCCTCTCAAGCAAAGGATGAAAAAAAAAACTAAATCCATTCCGGGGGTTCAAAGTCGTTAAATACGACCACATTGACATCTACCTAGTTCCGCACTAATTGAGCGTTGCCGTACTCAAACAACCCTATAGCAAATGATATGTGTAAAAAATTATAGTGAGGCTCGGAAGGCCGACGGTGGAGAATTGCAGTGCCATATGTTTCAACGCTAATTTTTTTTTTTTTTTTTTTTTTTTGACCTATTTTAACAGATCATTGAACAGCAGGATATACAAAGTAGTTGTTCAATTTATTATCTATAGATTGGAGACTGAGTAATTAAAATATCTGAGATCCAGTCTTAGCATCCCAGTTCGGGCCACATTACACCCATTCAGCACCCTCAATTGGCTAAAACTTCATATGTCACTTTCTTAATGCAGGGCCTTACACTGTGAGAGCATCGAGAAAACCGGAGAATGCTACTATTTGTACGAAAGTAGCAACGTAGAGTGGTGTATTCACCATTTCCGCCCTGAACTCAAAGTCTAAGACATCTGTCTAATATTCTTCCTTAAAAAAACAACAGATCAATAGGATTATCGCAATTAGAGCCATCGGCATTTCCTATGTTGGGTATTGCTCTGCCAACATGAGAGATGGGGCGTATTTTAAACAGAAAGATCCAACAGTGGTATCAAAATCCATTCCGATGCTCTAAAAGTCGCTCATAGGAGTAACAAGGTTCAAGGTTGATCGATTGATTAATTAAAATTGCCAAAGCGATCTGGCTCGTAATATCTTACTTAATCGTCGCGATCTAAGCTATTCGATTGCCATGGGAACTATGCTTAACACATAAATCTCCTCCACAGACACACGTCAGATCGTCCCAAAGGGAAGAAGGATTGACCGCGGACCCTACCAAGGGCGCGGAACCTTCTATGCATACAATCTGAGACATGTGCTCAGAACTGTACCGACAATAGAAGTTTCCATGCAGATCACTGAGGGTGACAACAATCAGGGAACGAGGGGCGAAAATACGAGCACATGCACATTACTATGATCCTTTTTCTGACTGAATCCGATCGTCTGAGATATCAGGGGGGAAAGTTCCATCCCCTAAGAATATGCCTGTCAAAAGCGGACCGAATCGATGTCGAAAAAGAATACCGCACCGATGATGCCATGAACGTCTCCGGTGGTTCGACGTGGACGTACGATCAAGATACAGAGCTTAATTATTATCACGATCGGTACAGCTGTTTCTTTTTTGGTCTGCCCAGGGCATCAGTATTACAATCGCCCTACGTTAAAGGTTTTGGTATACAGGTGCCTACCCGATTTGCTCGGAGTATGGAGAGATTCCATCCGATCCACTGCATTGGTAGCCTTTGCCTTGCAGTGGGCCCTATTGTTTATGGATATCGAACAATAACGATCGGAGAAAAAGGGTACGATCCAGAGACCCTGGTTCTTGGTTTCAGAAAGTAATTACAATGGGAGGGTTATAGAACAGGGTTCGGCATCAGAGGTACCTATAATAATTTACTATTATTATTACTATTATTTTGTGTAAACTAACAATAAGATATTCCGCGTATGTAGCACTAGTTTACCTAATACGGCCTGAACGGGATCTTAAGTTTTGTAGGATCGCTCCGATTGATATGCGGCCAAGGGGATATCGTTCGATTTTAGGCTAATCGAGGACCGAGCTGTACATAAGATCGAGAACACATGTATTTTTCTATGCAGAATAAAGGCATTGATCCATGCATGGAATGTCCATGATTGTGGTTACGATAACTCTGGGTCCAGACAGGCTTGTAGTCTGCATACCAATTGCCGCCTTGAACTAAGACATTCGTGAAGCAACCCAAAAAAAACTATGCGTGCAAATGGCTGGTTGTTTTTTAACACATACATAACTGGCGCATATAAAGTAGTGTGTATTAGACATTGTATATGGCAATCAAAGTAGACAAGGGGTAGGTCAGGTGGCTTATGGCCCTACACCCTGAAGAGGGGGCAGAATTTTTGGTATGCTACAACAAGAACAAAATATTAGACTAACTCCCTGTTTGAGAAAGAGATAATTTATGTGCGGAATGGAAATGTTTGAATCAGATACGGACATGGAAATAACGATTATATGATAATACGAGACTTTTACGTATTTGGCAGCCTTTTTTTTTTTTTTTTGACCCCGTAAGACCCGTAAGAACTGGATTTGAGCCTTTTTGTGTGTTTCGGTTTGGTTTAAAAGATAGTTGCGAGAGTTATATCTCGTGTTTCGCATCGTGTTTTATCTAGTAGTTGCTCGTTTTAGGTCATTTTACTATCTATTGGACGAACAAGGATGATGGGGGTTTAAGGTTTAGTACCCTCGTGCCGAGTACGGCGGTGTGCGGCTGGCCACCGCCGCATTCGAGACTCTTGAACTTAAAGTTGATTATACGATAACGCGAAACAGGATGGAATTGTTCGAGTTTTGGATTGGATTGTGGGAATTGTTTAGGTTTCTAATTCCGGTTTCTCGAGAGCCTTTCGAATTTTTTTCTTGCGCTGAAAGCGATTAGTACTACGAAGTTTTTTTTTTTTTTTTTTTTCCCTTCTTATTATTATTATTTGGAAATGGGAAACTGGAATTTGGATTTTGGGAACTGAGATTTCAAGAGAGCTTGGAATTAGAGCGATTATAGGAATGGATGTTTTATTATATTGGTATACAAGAGAATCAGGGTTTTGTTCTTACTGTAAGATGCTAGATTTCTCGCACTAGAAACCCCACCCACTCTCCTGGTGGAGCATTTTGCCTTTAACGTACTAGCAGCACAGTCCATTGACAAACCGTATAGACATGTGGGATGGTACGAGTTTTGACACTTTGTATTTCATATCTCGCTGAAAAAAGATGGTATTCTGCGATGGTCACGATATCATGCATAAAGCTTTTTTTTTTTTTTTTTCTCTCTCTCTCTCTCTCTCTTAAAGTTACAGGGGCCGCTCCGACAAAGTTTTTTTTTTTTCTTCAATGTTAGAACCTGTATTTGGGACAAGAAACTGAACTCTAACTTGATACAGATAATGTTACATTTTTGGACAATTTACTGAGGCTGAAGAGGCTGCCAAAAGCGATATTATGGCCTCGTGAGACAATCAGTAGCCGAAGCACCACTGGATACAATGGGCCACGTGACCGTGCCCCGTTTTGTCCAATATATACGGTTGCGTACTGGCACCGGATTTATGCGGTTTCTCGAGATGAGCTCAGTCTCGAGTTTGGAATCTGCTTCTAGAACCGGTGAAGCACCCAAAAGAGTAGCAAACGAGCACCGCCATGGGCAAAAACAGGCTCCGTCACTGAATATACATTACGTAGGTGATCAGGTTTTGTTTCTAAACACTAGGTGGAAATCAGACTTTTTTGCGGTATCAATACTAGGTAAGAATCCGGTTTTGCCAACCATTCTGTGACTCTCCAGTCGGGTCCACACTTCCTACCCGTCGGATGTGTCCGAAAAGTAGGAATAGCACTCTCCGAGAAGGTTCTAGTGACCACTGGTGATTCGGAGCCTTTTTTGTCCACACCCGCAATTCCAGCTGCGGTATGGCGTAATTGTTACCGTAGTCGTCATAGTTTCAAGTATCATCATCAGACCATATATTGGTTTCTTGCGGATGAAGAACCCGTGGAGTACAGGCTATGTCAAAGTGTCAGAGTTTGTTTTTCCGATGTCTCACAAAGAAAGACATCAGGGTGCTGGGTGGATCAACGGTAAGCGCTGCCCTATTCGGGACTAAGGTCCGGTCCGGCAGGCCATAGCCGTAGGGCCTCGTATTGTGGCATTTGACAATGCCGAGTGACTTGTTCGACTCAGTGATGATTGTTCTATTGTTGAGGTCATCGATTTATCAATGTATTGATTAGCGAGTCATGTTCTAGCTATTGGCGCTTAGGGGGGTAGCCCTTATCGGACCTGCCCCTGGGTGTGTGATGGTCCCCCACATGTGCCCCCACCCGGGCGAAAGATTATTCGTTCTCTAGAATACGGTCCGAGTATTGTAAGATAGACCTGCGTAGGGGGAAAACTCGTACATAAGGGGTCGTATATATTGCAATAGCCACCAATACAGGTGTCGGATTCCTATAGCAATTCCAAAAATTTGCAATATTTCCAATATTTCCAAAAATGCTAAATATTTCCAACACAAGCCCCACGACTAGTGTAGTTGCCCCATCCGGCAACCAAAGCCTCATCTTGGTATTTTTCTGGGCAAAACTGGCGATCCGCTACTTTGTCTTTCTGTACGCCTCTGAGACGCTTGAACCATCCTTTTTTGCATTTTGACCATTATTCAGTTTAGGCGTTTGTCATATTTCGCGATACTTTTTGGAACCATGGATCCATGGATCCATGGTTTGGCCCCATGGTTGTCGGGGCAACAGGCTCTTTGTGGTGGGTTCCCAACTACACACGCTTGGCCCTTCTGCCGACAGGGACAACGCCGTTTTTAATTAAGATCTGCGCTTAGAGCTTAACTCCGTTGAGTCCGGGAAATTGCACATATTTGTGTGCCATAATGCCCATATAGTATCATAGTACTACAAAGCGTCGTGTGTGTATGTCTGTGTGTGTTTACATCCAGCGTCGACAATATACCCACTGGGGACCTGTTTCTGATACTCCAAAGACCCATCCTAGAGACCCCATACCCCATCATCACCCGTACCCTATCAACCCATGCCCTATCGCCCTAGCACCTATACCCTGAATTCCATTATAGGGTACAGCACAAACACATAGGTCCCTTCTTTCGTCTTTTTTTCAATATCACGTGTTACCCAATCCTATACGATTCACGGAATACCTAACAGCCCAAAGGTCTCACTGTGACCCACAATTAACTCCGTCACCCAACTCTAAAATCGTTGCTTTTTTGCGGGCAGTTTCTTTTTCTTCTAGAAAAACTTTTATTTTTTTGCCTGCCTAAGCGCCGGAGACGGAAGTTTGCTTTTTTTTGCCCTTTTTTCCTGTCGGCATTTACTTTTTTCTATTCTAGTAGTAAAAAAAAAAAAAAAAGCTCGGCGGATTTGCTTTTTACTATTATTTTTTTTTTCTCGTCTTCTCTCATCCCAGGGTTGGGCTTCTAAGAAAAAACAGGAAAATAGGAAATACTCACCCGCCCTTTCTGCGATATATAAAACATCACAGATTTCCACCTTTTTACTCTGTTCTTGTTCTTTTTCCCCTTTCTTTTCTCCAACCCTTCTTTCCAACTGTAAAAACAATATCTTGTATTCTCAACAATGTCGTTCAACCTGGTTAACAACGCCGGAAGGCGAATCAACATTTTGAATGACGGTGACAACAACGATGGGGGTACTGCCAACAAGCCGCGAACCGGTTCCAGCTCGCCATCAGGTCCACAATTACCTTCCATCACGTCGATAAGTTCTCCAAGCCCAACAATAGCCACCGCCACCAGCGCTAAAAGTCAGCATCATGCTCCAGCGTCTAACTCGATACCTCATCATCCACCGGCGTCTAGTTCGATACCTACGTCAGCAGCGTATTCTCCAGCGCCTAGCCCTCATGCCGCCGCAGCTCCAGGATATTACTCGTACCCTTACCCTTATCAATCTCCATACTATCCCCATCTTCACCATCATGCCCAGGTGGCTCCACCTCCTCCACCACCACCAATGTCTGCTCACCATCATCATGGTTACTATGCATACCAGGGCCTTCCACCAATGGGTTATCAGCCTCATCCAGCTGCTGCCGCTGCTGCTGCTCCACATGGTCTCCATCACCAACCTCATCCCCAGGCACCACCTCCACCACTGCCACCGTCTCAATCTGCATCTCCACAACAGGCACCTCCAGCACCAAACTCTGCTAGAGTACCGCCAACCACTAGCTCAACCACAAAGCCGGTCAAGAAGTACACTTGCCACTGTATGAGATCATTCACCACCTCGGGCCACCTGGCCCGGCACATGCGGATCCACACTGGCGAAAAGAACTATGTGTGTCCGCAAGAAGGCTGCGGCGCCCGGTTCTCGAGACAGGACAACTGTATGCAGCATTATAGAACCCATATGGGAGGCAGAGGTCGGCTGAATCGAACCAAACGAGCAAAAAACTCGTCGCCTAGCGCCGGGAGTAATCACGGATCCCCTTCGTCATCCCCGGCGCACAAGCCCCAGCAACAGCAACAACCACTAAGTGGTAGTGGCAGCCCAGTGTCGAGTGTTTCCAACTCGCCGTCTGGTGCTACTACTAGCACTAGTAGTAGTAGTAATAATAATTCGTCAGACCAGAAGTATTCTGCTGCGGCTCGAGAGTCGAATCCGTTAAATGCATTTGCTGGAGTGGCAATTCTTCAGACTGTTCAATGAGGATCTCGGTGATTGCTCTGGGGGAGTCTTTGCACACGACACAATACTAACACAGAAACCAAAATTTGCATAAGCGCTATCACCGTAAAAATAAAGAGCAGAAAGTAATATTACTAGAAACCCTATAATTTATTAATTAAAGCATATACATACATACATACATACTAAAATACCAGTGTAAATATTTATCGTAACCATTGGAAGAATCCATATCTGTTATACTCCGTGAGAAAGAGCGTTAAGCAAATAGTTGATAAAAAGCGTTAAGCAATAGTTGATAAAAAGAGCGTTAAACAATAGCTGATGAAAAAGACCGTTAAGCAATAACCCATGAAGAATCCCTGAAAAACGGCCAAAAAATAATACCAACTCACAATGGACCACCGCATTTAGGGCTAGGGCTTCATTGCGTCACTTGTCAGGGTTCGTGCTAATGAGGGCCCTGGGGTCGTATTTTCATTCACCACCATTTCGTACGGCATTTGGGACAGTGGCTAGAATACGAATGAGGCGGCGGTGGCGCGCGGGCATCCTGTGCAGCAGGAATACTAATACCAAGAGACTTTCCATAGAGTCATATCAGCTCCAGACCTGCAGATATCACCGCTTTGTATTAGTTTCCATCCGAGGCTGCATCTTAAGCAGTGGAGAAAAGCTTCCGATGTAACGTTATGATCTCACGGCTCTGTGGCCGGATAATCCGCGGTGTGGCCGATTCTACTGATTCAGTTTGCAGACAGCCGGACGAGTTGTGTGGCCGTAGTTTCACATGGTGATGTGTAGGGTCTGAGTTCAGGTTGTACAGGGTTTTTTTTTTTTTTTTTTTTTTTTTGGGGTCGTGAAGGGTGTTCGTTTTTTCTCTTAAAGGGTGGACCTACAAATTCTGTAGACACATGACTCTACACAATGCGTGGTTTCGAGTCGAAAGGGTGTGTTGAGCAGGTATTACTTCAAAGGAACAGATTTCTCATCCGGCCCAATACCTGGGTATACTCTAAAAAAACCTCTCACATCAGGGTAAAATATTACAACGCTCGAAACGGCTCTGATGCCCTGGATGAGAGCTCCCCTGGAGGTGTGGTCGAAGTATGTAAGCTCTTAGTCAGCGCTTACGTTGTTTTTTCTTCCAATTCAGCCGCACGTGCTCCATCGACAAGTGCACCCAAACTTCGACAACACCACAAAAAAAAAAGAAGCTTTTCGTGATACAAAGGTCTCACTATTGAGGTGTACCTTTTGCGCCGGTGTGCAGGTACTTTTTCCCTCTCCATAAACTAGCTAACCTTGTTTATTGTGAAAAAGCCTGTTCCTTGCTCATCTGTCGAGAATGTACCCAGTACTAGGGAGGCGATAATAGAAGCAGGTCTTAGCATTGGTAAATGTCGCGCTTCAATAGACTTCTGCCCTAACACTACAACCTCCTCAAATATAGTAGCTCATGTACCACTCTATACCTCTCTCCAAAGTCTAACCTAACCTGTTCGGCAGCTAATTTACTATTGGTACGATCTGTGGTGTTGGCCGCCACAAATGCACCCAAAACATGTACCTTTCTTTTTAAAACCACAAAAAAAAAAAAAAAAAAAAAATGGAACCCACATAT
>JAJLUM010000142.1:0-24254 GCA_030564265.1 Blastobotrys attinorum
AAAAAAAAAAAAAAAAAAAAAAAAAAAAAAAAAAAAAAAAAAAAAAAAAAAAAAAAAAAAAAAAAAAAAAAAAAAAAAAATCAATAAATCAATAAATAAAAGATTAAAAAAAATAACAATGCAAAAAAAATCATGGATTAGATCCAATTCCATGTAAAACTCCAATCGATTGCTCCTATCATGTATCATATTCCTTGGACATCTTGGTACGCAATGGTAATCCTACTAGATGACGTCTCATCCCACAATTAGTGCTCCAAGCAGCCCGAATGAAATCCAGGCTGTAAACCCAAGTACCACCACCACCTTTTGAAAAGTCCCTGCCCTTGCGTATGTACCGGTTGCGTCCGTTGTTATCCAGGTTTCATCCACCGTACCGCCGTTGAAAATAATAAAATACTACCTACAAGCGCCGTGCGTGTAAGTCGTCTAAATTTATAACAGGTCCAGGAAGTTTGGATCCACTTTTTCCGATCATGTCATGTCAGAAGAATAATACCAAGCATAGCAAATAATCGCACTAAACTAGGAAATCCCCCACATGCATGACTAGTTTGCAGTGATATATCATGGTTCATAGCTAGTTCTCGTAGTGACTCTGTGTACTCAAAAAGAATCCATATCAAGTCTTCTCGGAATACAATTTGAAATAACCTTCTCCTTGGGCCCAGCTCCTTGAGATTCCGCCCAATCATATGTAAACTGCAGCATTGTTATATTGTCCATATAAGCTTCAAATGCAGCTCTGTTGCTTACACTAAATGGTGTAATTGTACTTGCGGTTTAATAGGGGATCTACCGGTTGGAACGAGGTGAGACCACATGTTTTAAATTTCACGCGTCTGGTTCGCGTAAATTGGTCCGCAACTTTCACGGTCCTCGGAAACTGCCATTACAAGCGCGTTCTACCTTACAGACATATATCTGACCACCCACTATTTAGGAAAATGCTACAGTGCAGGGCATCTGTACTGCACAATGAATAATACTGAATTTTTTTTTTTTTTCTGTTTATTCTGAAAAATAGTACCTTGAATGCATTGCACATTTCCTGATGATCATGGGTTTTTTTTGCTATAGGTTTATCGAGGCCCTTACTGGCTCATCTAACTGTTTGTTTGTTGTCTAATATCCACTTCAGTTAGTCGCAGTTGATTGATCAGCCTGCTGTCTAGTCTGGCTCAAAATCCCGGTTTATTATCGAGAGCCTTAAGCTGATTGCTAATTCTGATCCACGAAGAACGGCTACCGCGGTCTAATAACTATACTAGATACACTAGATATATTGGAGCCAATTGCTCGGTATAGAGAGTTTTCAATTGTATAAACAAATGCTGATCCGCCTTTTTGCCCCTCCACGATTCTCACATCTCGGGCGCCGCAATTGTTAGTTTTTCAAGGGCCCATCGCCTTTACTGGTCATATTTTTTATTTTTTATTATTTTTCAATGCTAGAAACTGGATAGAATCTATTGCTTCCATTGCCTCCCATTATCATTGCTTGCATGAAATGTACAACCTTCTAAACTGAGTCGTGCATTATGTCCATAGATGACCATTCTAAGCCAAGATCTGCATCGCCTTTGGCTCTCAGTCGCTTGGTGATTACTTAGATCCGACGCCGTGGGATAAAAGCGTAACGCAAAAGACTGGGCTTGTATAATATAGGCGCAGAGATAGTCGCCACGCAGAAGTTAGTACAGACAGGCAATTCTCTCTATAGCCACTTTAGTTGCTTTAATATATATATATATATATATATATATGAACGCGTACCCGCACTCAAGTCAGACAAATAAAGTAATTCGTTCGGAGTCTGTAGGTATATACTACAAGTTGCTAGATGGTCCACTCCACCCACCGAGTACTGCTACAACCCTTAATCGTCAACGGCATGTACTCTGATTAGTCGATATGTACTTAATGCGACAGATCAGTTAATCAAATATAGCAATGGGCTTTCCAATAAAACTAATTTCCAGCACTCGATCGGGCTCACCGTACCTGTTCTTTTAGCAAAAGCGTTACATATTAGCTGGGATCAGAGACAAGGAAAAACACTGCAAGATATTTTGTGTAATAGTGCTTTGAAGCGAAAGTAATACATCGATATCTGTGGTCAGGATCTAGTTTTCCTGTGCGTCTGCGTAAAAGCTGTGAGCCTACTTGCCACGCGGGGTAGACCTCTTTTTTTTTTTTCATATCATTTGGAACAGGTTTCAGATCGATCGAGGCAACGTTGAAAATATTTGGCATGTCTTACTTACGATAATATCTTCATCTATATGACCCAGAATAGATCAGTGGATTAATTGGATCTTGTATATTGCTGTATCTTGTCTTGGACCCTTGTTTTGTTATGTGGATGACGGTGATAGGTAAGACCAAAAAAGTCAACTTTTTTGACGTGCAAGATCTGGCAGGTACCTATTACTTTACAACTACGCACTCTACTTTTAGGGGCAGGTCTTATTAAACTTTGCAAAGGATCTGCTTTCCTAGCCCAGTGTTGTACCTCTTTAGGCTCTCCAAAGAAATACAGTAGGCAATGCACTATTACGCTCAGTGGACAGCTCAGCACACAGGCATTGAGTACACATATTGTGCAGCACACTTTCAGTTGAGTACCTTTCCCCTCTCTTACCCCCGGTGTCTCGGTAGTATCTCTACTAGATAGACATAATTGTCTCCATAAGTGAAATATCTTTTTAAAGTTTTATACCATCAAAATTTTGCCATTGAAATTGAATTTTACTGACTCCTCTAACTCAGTCGGTGGTATTGCAACTAGCCGTACCACTTCGGATTCCGCCGCGAAAGTATATATTAACTCCGAGATCTAATTCTCCAAATTAAAACTAGATTATAATACCGTAGCAGATTGAAATAGCACCAGTTCAACTAGAACTAAACCCCTTCCCCTATCCCCTGAACTAGATTATCCAAAAAGTACCCAAATCATACTGCCATATCCCGTCGGCATAGGTAAGCTACTTCCTAAAAAGGCACCGTGGGATAGACCTGCTGCAAAGAGAGAAAACAAGGATATATAACAATGCCTCTGAATAACTCCATAATCATGCAGTAATGCAATTAATTATGTTATTCGGGATTCGTGAGAAAGGACTTACTTGTAATGTCTGTATGTTCCTTAATTATTGTCTATACATGAAACCTACAAGTCAAAGTGATGGGCGTAGCTTACATCTTGATCATCATTGCAGTAAAGTTGCATGTCTTTTTTAACGATTAGTGCTTCAAGCGAGGTATAATAAAATAGATGGCGAAGCTAATGAGCGGTTTTAAGAGAACCATGATGCTTTGAAATATGCACGGCTATTGTCTCTGTGTTTTGAATTGGACTGCGAATTGGCACATCAATCCAGGCACAGCGACACGATGTAGATGTAGAGATAATAATATACGCATAGAATCGTACCAGGAAATTTCAGTAACTGCTTGATAGATTTTCATCGGATCAAAAGTGTTCCAACATGATTACATGTCTTCTCATGCTAAACCAGTGATAGCTCTAAGTTACGCTCCTCCGATGCTAGTTACCGGATTGGTCCTTGAGCCGCACTCTGTTTCCTAATCTCGTTCTTTTCTTAATAGAGAGGAATAAAAATCTTTATTTTTCAATTTCAATGTTATATATCCAAACCTTGAGTTACGCTAGTAGTAAACACGCCCCAAAAAAACATAAAACAAAAAACATAAAGTAAATGCATAAATGGACCATCATCTCTCGGAGACGAAGTACCAACAGACAGACTAATTTTCACCGTCTTTGCCCATCGCTTTGTTCCACACTGGTCCAGCTGCTCGGTGAAACCGATCTATAGCACTACCCACAGAATCCAGTGCTGGTCGAACATCTAAAATGAATGAAGGCGAGTCGTTATCCTCATCAGGGCCTGCGTAAAAATCAATCACATATCTGACTTTTTGTCGCTCATCGCTTCCCGGAACACCTCGCAACACTGTCCAATCGTGACGGTCAAACGGAGGCTGGCAGCCGTATTTAGATGGATATACCTTGCCTAGAAATTGAATCCAAGCTGCTCGGGGAGACATCTCATCAGGTCTTCCTTGGAATTTCAATAATCTCGGTTCTTTTCCACTTCCCTCAGTGTATGGCTGTTCCCATTTGGCAACTTCTCGCCATGCTCCTTCATTCAAGAAGTTATGCACATCCACCATTGATTCAACGGCATCTTCAGGGATTCCATCACTGCTGCCAGACTTTCTCAGCATTGCATTGAACATTTGCTGAGGCGAAGGATACTCCCATACCCCTTCTGTGTCAGTTGATCCCCGAGGAATAGTCGACTGGGTCCTCTCGGTAGGTAAAAACAGCTGTTGACCTGGTGCTCGCTGGGCTGACAAATCAGGCATATTGTTCATGGGATTCAGCTTGTCGCTACTATGGTCCTGGGTAGCATTATTATTGGTGTTATTAGATGCTTGTTTGCCCCAGCTGAACCAAGAAGATCTTTGCTCGTGAGGCACAGGACATTTTGACTCTTGGTGTTCTTTTTGTTGGGGTAATAGTTTTGTATGGTCCACAGGGCATTTAGAATCCTTTTGTTGCTGAAGTTTTGTATGATCCACAGGACATTTACTATCCTGTGATGATGATAATGCCGCGGGAGTTGGTGTCTTGTGGTCCACAGGACATGACTTCTTTGAAGAATCGTCTTCTTTTGAAGCCCAAAACCAACCCATTATGTATGTTTAGTCTTGTATTTAATCTCAGTTTTGGTTGATATCGAAAGTTTGGGGATGTTTCTCGGAGTGTATTAGAAAGAAAGAAAAAAAAAAAAAAATTTGGCCGCGGAAGTTCACGGTTCGGGACTGATTTTTTTCCTACTGTGAGGCTGACATTACATAGACCCTGTTTAGGTCTAGCATTATATATATTTATCCGTATAACGTGATATAAGGCAATAGACACTTTTAACTTTTACCTTGATATTTGAAATGTCGTACCTAGGGAACTAAATTCACCTCAACCTTCTCGTGAAGTGAGCTGCTTCAAATCTTTCACTATCTCTGCGGCTGACAAAGCGGATATTTCAGCACATGCGTGTAGATCCCAGTCCGACACCATCTGCTCTCCCAAGCGGATCGATCATCACCTCACACAGATCAGTAGACACACAGCACATAACATTTAAGCACCGATTAGAAATTCAAACCAGCCACATGGCATCAGTATATCAAAAATGTCAGTTGCATCTACATATACGTTTAAGAACGAAAATCTTGTCAATGCATTACAAGATCTAGCTGTGCGGTTTATTATAAATTGTCCAGATGAAGATTTAAATTCGTCAGAGGTAAGTGTCATCAAGAGGCAAAAAAACAATAACAGACCAATTCTAACTTTGAAAATAAATCTGAAAATAGCGGCTATTCTTCCAGTTAGAAGAAGCCCAATGGTACTATGAGGACTTCGTCCGAGTCCAGAATCCATCATTACCCTCAATGAAACTCAAAACATTTGTGGAAAAGCTGTTCCACGCTTGTCCAATTTTAAGTGTTTACTCCAAAAATATGCATGCCGACTTGGCCAAATTCCAAAACTATAAAAGTGTTATTCCAGTAAGAGGTGCCATTATATTGAACAAGAAAATGACCAAAGCTCTCATGGTCAAAGGGTGGAAACAAGGTGCATCCTGGGGATTCCCCAGAGGAAAGATCAATAAGGATGAAGATGATGACCTATGTGCAGTACGTGAAGTTTATGAAGAGATCGGATTTGATATCTCGCCGTATATGAATTCAAATGACTATATCGAGGTAACTATTCGTCAGAAAAACATTCGCCTGTATATTGTTAGAGGAGTGCCTGGGAGCTCCAAATTCACTCCGCAGACGAGAAAAGAGATTAGTAAGATTCAGTGGCATGATGTCTCCCAGCTACCAGCATTCAACAAGAAATCAAACAATAATGGAAATTGGGGGTACTTCATGGTAGCTCCCTTTATGTCGGGATTACAGAAGTACATCCAGAGAGCTAAGGGCAAGGCCACTGATCTCAGTAAAACTGAGGCAGCTGCTCTTAAGAGTCTACTGGGTGTTGGGGCCAGTACTAATGGTGGTGAACAGACCCAAGTTCATGACAATGAGGCCACTGCGGCTGAACTGCTCAGCATGCTGAAAGGTGGGAACAATGCCACTTCTGTCAAGAACAACCACTATGGCGGTAATAATAACAGTAATATTCATACTATCGACTCGTCTGGGCAGGAGGATACCAGTAGTTCTGCCCAACCTAATGACAAGAAGATTCTTCTTGACCTGTTGAACAAAAACACTACTAAATCAGACACCAAAAATGACATGGAATCGGCGCAAGAGATCTTATCGCTATTACGAAACGAGATCAACGAGTCGAACCAATTGCAAATGTCAAAGATGTCGATGCCACTACCACCGCCGCCTCCACTTCCTCCACTTCCAATGTCAGGATATCCAAATCAACAGCCACCGCCATTTATGGGGGGAATGCCTCCCCCTCTTCCACCATTTATGATGATGCCTCAGGGACAAGGTGCTCCTCCCCCTCCACCAATCCCTGGATTTATGGGAATGCCACCACCACCTCCACCTGGATGGATCCCACCACCTCTACCGGCACCGTCAACCTCTGATTCCACAGCAGATGTTAGTGCGTTGAGCTCACAAACTGGACCACTAACAGAAGGCTCTTCTTCACAAAATCAGAGATCCAATCAGCAGCCCACTGAAGAAGGCAATGAAAACCGCGATAGTCTAATCAATTATAATGCCCCTCCTCCTCCACCGCCGAATCAAGTCTTGCTCTCTCTACTGAACAAGAAGCGGGGCAAGAAAGCTCCTGTTAAAGAGACAGACTCTAGCGATGAAAGCAAGGAGGCTGGGACTAGGAATGGAAATCTTACTACAGATCAAAGCAAAAAGGTGGGAGATAAGGGCACTCAGTATGAATCTTATCACAGTGCTCAAAAGAACAAGCCCTTGAGCCTAACCGATATTCTCGGAAAGAATAGTGAAAATGGATTGTTGGGCTTACTTAGTGATCAACGAGGTGATGAGAAGAAGAAGGAAAAGCCTCAAGTGAATCGTGAACGGGAATTGAGTCAGGGTCAAACCCAGGTGGACCAGCTCCAGTCTTCTAATTCCTTAATGCATTTATTGAAGCCTAAAAACGGTCAAGAGCACGGATCAGCAATACCTCTAAATGAGGATGAATCTAAAACGGCAAGTAACGAACTTATGAGCATGTTGAAAGGAGGTGCAGTGGGTAGTAGCTTTGGAAATGAACCACATGATTTGCAACAGCCGTCTGATAGTATACAAGAAGATACGAGCAAGGCATCTGCCGATCTCATGGGCCTGTTGAACCTGGGGAATTCCAAGCAAAATAACCAGCAGCAACCGGTGAAACCCACTTCTCCTTCTGACGATTTGATGAGCCTGCTCAAGAAGGAGAGCCAAACACAAAGTCAAGGTGCACCACAGTCCTCAGATTCAAGATCCGAGAGTCTGATGAATCTGCTAAATCAAAAATCAAATATTACTGATGGCCCTGGGAAATTAGACAACGATAATTTTAAAAATACTGAAAAACATCAGTCAACACCACCTCCCCCAGTGGATAGGGAGACAAAGCAAGAGTCCCCTCGTTCGACAGATTTATTGAACATGTTGAAACCACAGCGGCAAGAAAAACAGCAGCAAAAATCACCATCGCCTCCAATGGGCGACAAGCTGAAACATGAAAGAAAAACGAGTCGCTCTGCAGACCTGCTAAGCATGTTAAATCCTGGATATCAACCGAACGATGCAAGATCGATTTCCGCTTCTTCTGCTAACAGCGCTTCCAACGTACAAAAGACCGCCTCGTCTCCCTCTTCATCCCGAGATGAAGGACAAGCAAATACTAATACCGGGAGTCAAATCATGGAAACGTTAAAGTCAAAATCACCAGAGGTTCAAAAACCATCAACTCCGGGCCAGGATTTGCTGAGCATGCTCAATCCCGGGAACAAGAGGTCTAAGGAATCAATCCCCACGCCACCGGTTCAGAAATCAACTCCTGATCCAGTGCCAATTGTTGCTCCTGTCCCGGTGTCATCTTCCAATTCTCGTGCAGGTGAAGATTTACTAGGTATGTTGAAGGCGTCCAGTCCTAAGCAGGAAACTCCAAGCGGCAAACAAGCACCGGTGCAAAATAAGAGAAATGACCTGATGGGGCTATTGAACGGAGATAGTGTGCAGAACTCTTCTGCCTCCCCTGCCTCTGGCTTGATGGACCTGCTATCGTCTCCACATCAAACGACAAGCCAGAGAGAGCTCCAGCAATCACTAGAGGCTCGACAGGAAGAACTAAAACCTCAGCCAGCAGAACAAAATGTAAATACTGGCGGTTCGTCTAACGATTTGATGAAACTCTTGAACAAAACCTCTGAACAAGAGCAACCGGCAAAGACAAGCTCTGGTGCTGCAGATCTAATGGGCCTCCTAAACTCCAGTTCACATGATATTAAGAAGCCATCCGTGGACCAAAACAATCACATTACTGACGATGGAGCAAGTGCTGCCCCGGCTAGTGATGACCCACTAGCTCGATTTTTACAGGATTACACAGCAGGTAAGCTGTAGACTGCAAATATAGACAACTGTTTATAGAGATGTTTTATATGTCAATAACGAAAAGAATGCCTTTTTTATTTTTGTAGTTCATTGAGCTTCGTAGTTGTGTTAACCAAAAAAGAGCCAGAATCTGAGCCGCACCGGTTTCCCAATGCCTAGTGAGCCTGAACCCTGTGCAGGATATCGGCGAAACTCCCGTTCTAGCTCCCCTGAATTTTATAACGCTCAAGTCGTTAACTACAAATTTTTTGCATCTCACCAGGTAAAGACTCATTAATTTGTCGGATTTTTGTGTTTCGGCTTGAACCTAGCCCCTTGGAATCATTTTAAAATACTCATTAAGGTGGAGTGGAGTACACGTAGAGTGTAGAGTTCATCCGTGGCGATAGAATCCAGTGGAGGAGAGCACTGAACAGACAGTTTTGGAAACTATCTACGCACATTATGCACAGGAGTATTAGAAGTTTCTAAGCTCTACGAACACTGTACACTATGGCCTCTATACGCATGACGAATATCAAACACCACCCGCACAAGACTAGGGGTGACAAATTTAAACTACACACATGAACACCGCACACTTGGTTGATCCTATTAACCCCAATCCGTGCTCACGAAACGATCATCGACATGCGCACCCAGCATGTATAACGCTATCTACTATAGTCTTTCTACACAGTTACCCGGCTCTTCGTACTCCATCTGCCTGTCGCAGTGTTTTTTTAATGTGCTGTAGGTAACCGCCCGTTCTGCAGCTCAAATAATTAATACTACGGCGGCCAAAACCCACATACGGAAGGGTTGCTGACCATTCTGAAATATACCTGCATCCTGTGTAAATTTCAGGTCGGCTGGTTATGGTTTTACCCGGCCGCGTGGCTCGGTATATTATTGCAGTTGCGTGCACATCTGCACGCCTGTGCATTGCAGTACTGTAGTGTACCATGGTAAACGAGTACTTTTAGTAGTCGAGAAAAGCACTAAACGACGAACGACCGTTTTGCAGACCGTTTACAAAGATCAGATCGGACCTGACCTGAAAAAAAAAAAAAGTAGGACCGCCTGTTGAAGAAATTTCATAATGCACAGAATAAGCGCTCCAAGTCGATTTTTTTTTTTGGGTTATATAAATATGGCATGTCCTTCTCGTGAGCACTAATTGCTCTAATTATCGTATATATCATTGCTTGCCAGAGACGCTGAAACATCAGTCTCACTTTTCTCCTACTAGCCCCCTATTTCTTTCATCCGACATATAGAGAGAGCGTAGTCGCATTAGGCTGCAAAGTACCAGCTGCTGCTTGATATTCCTGCAAGAGATTCTTTTTCTGATTATTTTAGAGGAGAACTGGTGGTAAATCTTTATTCTACTAGTACTGGTACTACATTAAAGCTACTATTGAGACACAGACCCTCTCCAGCAGGCTAATTCCTCTTTTTTTTTCCTTTCTTCTTCATTGATACTTTTCTTTCTGTCTATTTTGAAATATTTTTTTGAGAGTTTCAAGATTGAATTACTACTAGAAAAGCCATTATTGATCTTCTTCAGTTTGTCGCTAAACTGAGTCGGCGTCTAAATCTAATCCTTTTTAAACTCCAAAACTTAAAAAAAAAAAAAAAATAAAGGAAGGAAAAAGATAAGCTCAATCTATCAATTGAAGTATTCAATCACTATAGTCTAAAACAAACTATTCTTTTATCGAAATAAAAGAGAAACCATCAAGTGGTAAATCAACTTCACCAGGTCAGTCTTCCGGTACTCATTTATCCGATAATAGGAAGCGGTTCACCAGCAAAACTCCTGCGAGACTACGACACTAGAAACATAACATTGTTACTACTAAACTCCCAGAATGAGCGTCCAAATGCCTTATCACGCGTCTTCTCTCTCTCTAGGAGGCTCAAGCTCAAGTCCACATGTGAACCATCACCACCACCACAATAGGGGTGTCGTCGGGGCAGGTAGCAGTGGTAGTAATCACCCGAAGGCGGGCTCCAATGCACCACAAACTCCACCGACCGCTCCTCCTTTGGGAACTAACATCCACATTCGGTCTCCTAACTCAAGTTCCCCCTTTTCTTCCTCTGCAAACGCTTCCAACATCAGCTTTCATTCCTACACCCTTCAAGGACGGTCTGGCAACAACTCCAGTTCAATAAATAACAATAGTTCTCCTCAACTATCTCACATAAACTCCTTCCAGAATCTGCCATCTTTATCCCAGGCAAATTCTCCCTACTTGCCGCCAAAAGACCAGCAGCAACAACAAGAACAGCAACAACAGCAACTAAACCGATTACCAACCTCTTCATCAACAATAACGTCCTCAACCACCACCAGCACCGCAGCAGCAGTAGCTCCTTCGACAGCTCCAACGTCTCCAAAACCCGCGTCGCGATCAAATACTAGTCCCATAATGACTGCCGGTCCAAGTTTTGCGTCTAATAAGCCAGCCTCAACCGCCGGCTCTCTATACCAAAAATGCGCTTCTTTAAAAGATCGTTTGGAGACTGTCCCTGGTCTAGACATATATATAGATGCCTGCTACTCGTCTAGAGACTTTAGAAACTCGTCTTCAACCGATCTAAAACTGAGCACCACTGCGAACTCTATTTCATCTTCGGGTACTGCGTCACCACCAACAACAACAGCACCCCCAGCTCGACTCGACCCAGTCACGTTTGTTTGGCGCTTTTTAAGGTTAGGTTCATCTCTATGTGCGCTGTTTAATGTTCTAGAGCCAAATAATATTCTCAAGGCTCAGCTGCCAGAAGATGTCAAGCAGAGTAAGCGAGCGGTATACGATTTTGTTCAGGGATGTAAAGCAGAACTTGGATATTCTGATACCGAGTTGTTTACCATCTCTAACGTATTTTCAGATAATACCAGTGATTTATTAAAGGTATGTTTCTTATTGAACTTTATCAAAAGCATCGTGAAAAAAAAAAAAAAAAAAAAAAAAAAAAAAAAAAAAAAAAAAAAAAAAAAAAGTTCATTTACTAACAGTTTTAAAAAAATTTTAACAGGTCATTCGAACAGTACAATTACTGTTAGACACTTTGGAAACACGAGGACTAATCGCTCCCGTACTTTCTTCAAGTGTTCAAGATATGGAACCTAAAGATAAACGTGACAAAGTAGTCCAAGAGCTCCTCGTAACAGAACGAAAATTCGTCCAAGATATGGAGATTTTGTATGACTACCAAAACGAACTGCAAAAATCTGGAATTTTATCAGTAGACACCATTCACGCATTATTTCCAAATCTTAGCACTTTAGTTGATTTCCAAAGAAGATTTTTAGTTGGTGTAGAGTACAATGCAACTCTACCACCGCAAGAACAGCGATTCGGTTCCCTGTTCGAAACAATGGAAGAAGGTATCGAAGTCTACAAGGGCTATTCCTTAAACCAACAAAATGCTTGCGATATTGCCAGTCAAGAAGTTAGCAAACTTCAAGCTTTCTCTCATTTGATCGAGCCAACCTATGAACTACCGTGTATTCTGATCAAACCAATCCAACGGATCTGCAAATACCCGTTGCTACTAAAGGAACTAATCAAATACACGCCTCCTGAGTGGCCCTATTACCAGGAGCTACTAGAAGGTTTGGAGGCTATCAAAAGAATCACGAATAATGTTAACGAATCGCAACGAAAAGTGGAAAATGGAATTGTAATGAAAGAACTACAGGAGCGACTGAGAGATTGGAGGGGCCACAATCTGGAAGATTTTGGCGAGCTATTACATGAAGGTGTATTCCCAGTAGTCAAAACGGGATTCGAACGGGAATATCACTTGTATCTGTTCGAAAATATCATCCTGTGCTGCAAGGAATCCAATCCACAGAAAAAAGGAATGAATCTCACAAAAAAGAATAAAGGGTCTTCTTATCCATCTAATTCCTCCTCTATGGGCAAGCGATCAAGCCTGGTTTTAAAGGGTCGAATATATATGGCATATATTACCAATGTGGCTATTTCCAAGCGTGATGGCTATTTCTTACACATTTCCTGGGGAAAAGATGATGCTAGTGACACTGGCTATTTCGACATTAGATTCAGACATGAGGAACTACTCAATCAGTGGGAGTCTACAATTAGAAAAATGGTAGCCCGCTATCAGGAATCTATCAATGATGCCGCTCTGCGATCAACAAACAACAATAAAGATGGTTCTGCAGCTTCTGCTGGTATGATCAACGGGACCACCTATGAAGATGGTAGTGATGATGATTACACATCAGATTTTGCCGCTTCGAAAGAACAACTGGATCCATTCGATCCTTCACAGTTCTCTCCAGTGTCAGAATCCACAGTAAATGGCCCAAGGACTTTATCTTCGTCTTCTACGAATACCTCGTATCCATTTCCGTATCAACAGAATATTGGAATGATGTCAGAAGACTTGCATGCATTCAAAATATCAGAGGGATCACGGGAAAGCAGCCAGGTTTCTCTTCCTGCTGCTAATAACAGTGGTAATAGCCGATCAAGGTCTGCCTCAACTCCTAGCTTTTCGAATCCAAATGGACGGTATCCGCATAATCAACAGCAGACTCAGCTACCTCCAACTCCACAAGAGTCTCCACATTACCACCCAGGACAGCCAACTACGACCACACAACAACAGAACCTTCCACCAATGCCACCTTTACCAACGAATAAAGCTGCTCGAATCAAGAGCGAAGGGGCAGTCGACAGATACGGGTATGCCTCGTCGTCACAAGGATCTGGCAGCAGTACGGCATCATCGGCAGGACGATCGGTGTCAACAGCTGCAACAAGTACCAGTGGTACTAATGGTCTGAGTGGTGGCATGGGATCTAAACTAAAGGTGCGATTACACTTTTTGGATGATACCTTTTTGATTATGGTTCCAGAAACAATCAACTATGCTCAACTTTTGGAACGTATTGAACGCAAAATCCGACTCTGTGGTAAGCAGACCCCAAGTCCTTTACGAATCAAATACAAAGATGAAGATGATGATTTTGTCTCGATCAATTCTGATGAAGACATAGGAATGGCACTGGAACAACAGTTGGAAAACAACATGCTGACTATATGGGTTGCTTAAACTGCAGTTTCACAGCTATCGTCCTTTCATCTCTCTCTTTTTTAATAGTTATGTGTTATGAACAATCTTGAAAAACTTTTTAATAATAAAATTTTAATTTCCACAGCGGACTCTATTTTCATATTACTTAGGTCATGTAGTACTTTGGCCCATCCCCACCTTCAGGAACAGTCCAGTTTATATCCTGTGTTGGTACCTTGATATCACAGGTCTTGCAATGAATACAGTTCTGAGAATTGATTTGGAATCTCACACCCTGTGGCTCAGATTCGTCTTCTATGTATTCATAAACCCCAGCAGGACAGAATCGTTGCTCGACACCTTGATAGGTTGGATAAGACGCATTTGTATGAGCCTTCCAGTTATCGACTCGCAAGTGACAAGGTTCATCTTCGTCATGATAAGTACCAGTTCTCGAAACAGAGGTCAGCAAATCAAAAGATAACACATTATCCGGTTTAGGATATTCAATTTTTTCAAAATCGGATGCTGGTTTTGTAGCAGCCGCATCAGTGTGCTTATGATGGAAAGTCCATGGTACACGTCCTCTTAGCAATAACGCATCTAGCCCAGAGTACGCTAGACCACCATAGAGTTTCAATGGACCGTTGAATGATGGACGAATATTTCGAATTTCTTTTAATTCCTCATACACCCAGGAGTCCTTGAAAGCCTGATCATAAGAATGTTCAAAATCATTGTTACCCTTTTTAATGGATTCGAACACTGCCTCTGCTGCTAGCATTCCAGACTTCATTGCAGTGTGTGTACCCTTGATCTTTGGAACATTCATGAACCCAGCGGTAGCTCCAATCAGAGCTCCACCCGGGAACCCCAGCTTTGGAACTGATTGCAGCCCACCTTCATTCAGTGCTCGAGCTGCATAAGATATGCATTTACCACCCTTCAACACATCAGCATAATATGGATGGTGCTTCATCTTTTGGAATTCGTTATAAGGAGAAATCCATGGGTTAGCATAGTCCAGGCCAACAACGAGGCCCACAGTAACCAGCCCATCACCAAAATGATACTGGAATCCACCACCATACTCATTAGCACTCAATGGGAAGCCCATGGTATGACCTACATAACCTTCTTTCCACTGTTCTTTTGGAACCTCCCATACCTCTTTAATTCCCAGCCCATATGTTTGCGGGTCGGAGTCCTTCCGCAGATCATATTTGCCTATGATTTGCTTAGATAGAGAGCCATGGCAACCCTCCGCCAACAAAGTAGCCTTTGCATGAAACTCCATACCACGTACAAAGGAATCTTTAGGCTCAAAGTCTCTAGATACACCCATGTCGTTTGTAGCGACACCCTTGACTTTGTCATTTTCATAGACCATTTCGGAGACTGAAACTCCTGGGTACACTTCAACACCCAACTCTTCAGCCTTCTCAGACATCCACTTTACCACATTGTTCAAAGATACAATGTAGTTTTTACCCTTATTTACCATTTGTGGTGGTTCTGGAACTGGGATGGCCATTTTTTTAGTCAACAGTTTCATTCCCTCATCTGTGACTTTAGTACAGGGAGATGGAGGACTGTCTTTCCAGTCAGGAAGTAGTTCGTCCAGAGCCCTTGGTTCTAGTACTGCACCAGAGACTGTATGAGCGCCCATGTCGGAAGCTTTTTCCAGCACTACTACTCTCAGCTCTCCCTCGGGTCCATCTAACTGTTTTAGTTTGATTGCTGCAGCTAATCCAGCTGGACCTCCGCCTACGATACACACGTCCACTTCATCTGCTTCCCGTGGCTCGTTTAGGGGGCTTTCTGTGTTTTCCGTAGAATATTTACGGATCGAGATCCAGAGTCTATTTGAGTTGTTGCCTGTTGTTCTGGTTAGGGTTGATTTCACCAGAGGTTTTCGCAAGGCTGTTCTTAAGGAATTTCTGGAGAGCATTTTCGTCGAAAACTGAGGTTAACAAATAAAATAAGGGTAAAAAAAGAATTGAGTCAACGACAGACGAGAATTGAATTATCGAACAAAATACAATCAGTCAGGTGGAGAAAAAAAGGACTAGAATAAAGGCTTCGGAGAAGCTTCGGTTATTATTTTTTTCGTATGATGAAAGTTTAGATGGATTATGGAGTGATATTTGTCTGTAGAGTCAGAGTTTTTGCCGCGCATGTGAGGCCCGCAAAGGGTTCAACAGTAGTGATCCAATTCCGCGCGGGTTTTTGTGTGTTTGTGTTTTTCATGGGGTTTCTGGGGAACCAATCATGAGCCGACGAATTGTAAGCCCGGTAGTCGTGAGGTTTGCCGCCCGAAAAGCAGCCGAACGATCGGTGAACTCTTTGAAACCGGAACAGGATTTGAGGCTCCCTCAAGTCCCATCTCACACATCGGGCTTCGTTAGTGCTGCCTATATGCAGGTAATTGGTACAGCTGAAACCAGATCTCTGGGGGATAAAACGTATATAATGGTTTTGGAACCTGTCTTTGACATAGGGTACCGCGGAAACCCTCTGGTGGGCTATTTTTTCAATATGAAAACAATGGTACCAGCGATGTCACAATAAGGTTTGAGAAAAGATTGGGGGGGTTATGTTTGAGAGTTGATGGAAGTGGTAGGACGTTATATAAATATGTAGTTCTCGTACATCGTTTGATACAAACCAGTCCATTTTTGTGTAAAGAAAGAATAAAAATTGAATAGTTGGACACAAAAATGCGTTCGTATAGTCGTCGACTGACTGAAGACGAACGAATGATTCAAGAGCTTCATGGATCGGCTAAACAGTATCTTCATAAAACACCTACCGCAGAGGTACCGTCAAACACACATTATTCACACGATACGCCCAGGTATTATAGAGACGGCTATGAATATAAAGAACAGGTTATGGCTAGATTGCACCGTTCTCACAATGAGAGGCTATTAGACTGCGATGACAACCTGAGAGCTGCGAGAGCACTAGCATCGCCGCAACCCAAGAAGAATATACGGTTTGTCAACGTTACGAAGACGAATTACAGCCCAAAGTTTAGCCGGCGTTTTGAAAGGATGCAAATTTAGGAAGCTGAGGTGGTTGTATTTATTAATTTGTTTATTTATTTTGTTGTCGTTTGTATTAATAGGTATTAATATGGATAAAATTGATTTTGATCTGTTCCATGTAGGATGAGTTTCTCTATTGGTTTAGTTGGTATTACATGCTGTAGTTGAAGTGGGGCTGGATACCTTACACTGTAAGGAGATTGATTTAACGATGTTTACACAGTGTATTAAATTGTCTGGTAGTGTTTATACACCGAGGTTAAACAATCAAACACCATATATATAGTGGAATTAAACTATTTGGTGGGATTTATACGCCGGTATTAAACAACCCAGTGCCAATGGAATAATGGAATTTAATTATTTAATTCGGTACTCCTCATTTGAGAGCCTGAGTGAGGCACCGCCGGACTCCATTGGCCATAGGCATCTCAGCCTCAGACCACACATCTTCAGCCGCACGCCGCCACTCAAGAAGCTTCCTTGAAATTCGGAGATAATGATCCACTGCGCGCACGGCAGAAGTTTTGCCACCACCATGGATATATAAAGGCCAATCACGAACGCCTGGAGAAGATATTGTTTTCTGTGACTTGTGGAACACATAGAGAGAATGGCAGATAAAGAACAAGAACCAGAGGAAACTACATATCCTGTAAAGCTTTATGTTTATGACCTGTCGCGTGGGTTGGCTCGGTCTATGTCACAACAGCTTTTGGGGTTCCAGATTGGTACGTTTTCCATTGTGCGGAATGAGGCAAAGTAACTAACACATGGCTTTAACAATAGACGCTGTATACCATACAAGCATAGTTTATAGAGATGTGGAGTATTTCTACGGCGCTGGGATCCAGAAAAGTATTCCTGGCCAAACCCACCACGGGTATCCGGAAGAGATTGTCAAGTTAGGCGATTCTAGCATACCTCCGGAGATTTTTGATGAATATCTTGAGGATTTAAAGGAAACGTTTGCTCATGACAGTTATGATTTGTTTGATCATAATTGCAATCATTTTACTGAGGAGTTGGCCCAGTTTTTAGTAGGCAAGAGTATTCCAGAGTCTATCTCAAGCTTGCCGCAGTCAGTATTAAGGTCGCCATTTGGGCAAATGTTGAGGCCCATTATAGATCAAGCGATGAGACCTACGGTGCAAATGCCGAACTCTGAGATGCGCTAGTGTTTAATGCAGACTAATTTGGCACTAAGTTTGGGATTCATGTTTGTGATCTAGACACATACTAACTCTATATATGTAGAAAAAAAAACAATTTATCTGCTATTTATTGATAATGCTAATATTTTTCCATTCACCAGTTTAGGATATAGCTGGGCCAGAAACTGTATTGTCAACCTTATAAACTGCCAACCGGTGAAACAACCTTTTAAACTGCAGCGAACAACTGTCTCAGCAAGGGTTGAAATGCCTGATTCACAGGAATCTGGGGATCAACACCAAATTTCTGTACAAACCGTCGTATCCAAGCTTTTACTCAACTTTGAACTATGCATACAACAACAAAGAAGAAAAAAATTATTCGAATCATTGAGCTTATACAGTAGTGCGGTTGATTTCCTTCTCCTTGATTCCCAGTATTCGAACAGTCGCATACTGCTGGCACCAACGAGCGCCGCATGACAGTTTCATCTTTCCTTCCCCTCCACGTGCGGAATCACATAAAGGTTTCTCCATGCAGGAAGTTCTGCCAACAATGGGAGAGATCAAGAAAAAATTAAAGCAGATGAATCAGGCTTTTAGAGCTGCCGTTTGTCTCTAACTTTGTTAAGCAGCCATATCCCTGTCATTACTTGAAGTTATAGTCATCTCGGATCTGTGGATCTCATTGATTGGAAACGATCTGTTCAGGAGCTGAAGTAAGTGCTTACTCAAGTTTTATTACCATACTGTAGGAAGGGAAGGGAAGGGGTATCTGGCTGTATACTCTACTGCAGGAGTACAAAAAGGACTGCGACCAGGATGTGGATATATAGTACTGCAGAATATATGCACGTGACTTGTGCCTCAGGTCTACCTTTTACAAGAAGATCTGTTCCCAGTGACAGCACGTTGAGCCAATTGAGCGCGTATGCCTATCTCAAACCATCAGACCATCAGACCATCAAATCTGTTCTCACAACGACTAAACAGCTGTCATAACTACTAATAAACATCTCTTTAGGAATGTATTTATATATAAAAAGGGGTGGAATCCCCAGGAGTGGATTCACCGTTTCACAAGGATTCGACCTGCAGGTGGCAGCCCAAAGGTAAGGGAGAAAGGATAGATGTGCGCGCTCACCGCCTTGAGCCTCTCGTGCGGCTCAAATCTAGGCAGAAATTCTGAACCATGCATAAAAAATCGACTCGAAGATCCTGGTCAAATCTCGCATAACCAGTAAAACTGCCCAAAACGAACCTGCTGCGACAGGAAGATATCAATTCACTATCAAACATGAATAGGACTGTGCGTAGTTCAGGCTTCCTTTCCTGCTGGGACACTCACATTGGAGGCATATATGCAAGAGAAAAAGGAAATAAAAACGTATCGGATGAGAGACTTCAACTGTCAGAAACAAAAACAAGGGCGAACCCATGGAGACCTCCATTCGGATGTAGCATATCAATCCACTCAGCTCACTGGTTCTATATAAAAAGACAGCTTCCCCCACCCACCTATTAATCCAGCTTTACTCTTTTGCCTTTTTCCCTAGCAGTGCCAATAAAGATCAGAACAACTAGCAATGCCAGCTAAAGGAGATCCATATGACCTGGTAGCCTCAGCCCATGCTCATACCCTACCTTCATTCTCGTTTCTACGAAAGAAGAAAAAGTCCAAATCCAAATCCAGTAGTACAAGTCTGAACACGACGTTTTCCTCCTCTTCAGTAACTACGAGGGGAACCACAGGAACAAGCAGAACCACTGGTACAACAAGGACTGCCCCAGCACAACGTCGTGAGGATCAGTTTGTCCCACCCATACCACCATCCTCACTCCCGGAGTCGTCACATTCACGTTCAAGTTCCAATTCCTATCAATATCATCATCATTATTACAATCAACATCATCTTACAACACCAAGTTCTCACGCACCCGCACCCGTAACCGCATCTAGTTCTCACCAACGGTTCTCTTCAGTAGCTAGGCCCACATCCCAAATAAACCCAGTGATACCTGGGTCTCAATCTAAAGTGCCAGAGGCGGATCCAAGATATTTCCATGGAGAGTATCATGACCACGAACCGGAGCCAGAATTGGTACACGACTCGGATGCAAATAGCCTCAACAAAACGCTAACATCAATCGAAACAAATTCGTCCTCACAATCAAGCATATGGGAATATCTAGCCCCACGGGATTCCCAGGGGAGAGTAGTAATTCCCTACCCTGGGTATGACGACTCCCGAGGCGACCCAACTATCGAATATGAACAATTTGTCTCTCGGAATCCTCCACCGAAGAACCTACAGCCTTCGAAGATCTATCCAAACCCGTATCCAGCGGTACCCGGATATCCAGGCTATGGCTGCGATATTGTGCGGCAAAGAGGTTTAGGCGTTTATGATAACATCGAGGATGAAGATCTCTTAGATGATGATGATGAGGATGTAAACACTGATGCGAGCTATAAGCGAATTTCGGGTCGAGACGATGACATCGACGCTGCTATTTCTGTGAGAAGTCGATAATAGCAAAATTATGCACCACTTTTAGTTCTTCTAATTTCACACCTGGTACTAAAGGGCGCAACTAACAAGTTGTTGTACTACGGACACTTATACTACGAGTTGAAGGTACAATAATCACTTGGCAGAACATGGACACTTTAACAATACCCTGTTAGTAAGCTGATATAAAGTAGGTGGAATCCCAACTTCAGATATTTGCCTATCTTTGTTTTTTAAGACAGAGGAGGTTAGCAAGGAGACAAATGCACGTCCATTAAACACGTACCGTACTTGGTATTTTATTTATTCAAACTAATTTATATATATTCGTTATAATCTTACTCAGGCATTACCAGATCACGATTCTCTTTCCTTTGTCAATACCCTGGTCTTTGTACTACCATCCTTATTTTATTTTGTTTTTAAAAATAAAAACCGGCATGTTCTTTGTGACTCTACTGTCTGGTACAGCAGATAATTTATTCTACAACGATCTACCCAAGATCGGTTAAAAATCAGATCTCGATCCTGCAGGATGCCGGGCTGCTACCATGCCATGTCTTTTTCAGTAACCAATGCAAAAAGACACCATTCTAAAATTTTCGAATATATTTGAACGATGTACTATAGCTCTTATCTCTATGAGCATTTATTCGACAGCTGATACACTTTTTCTAGTAATCTAGTACCTTCAGAATGCGGCAAAAAAAAAAAAAAAATCCTCCCCCGAGAGCCCTCCTCCTTGAAGTATTGGCCCACACATCGGGTAGACCAGTCCCCGTAATTAATCCACAAAATGAAAAAGAAAACAAGATCATAGGAACAAGATTTAAGCTACATATAATAAACCGTACCCTACTGCACTATGCTGTGATGTACCTTGTTTATGTTATTTCTTATGTAAGCCTCTCAGGAAACCCCCCATCGTGTTCCATACTGTGCATTGTGTATCGATTAAGTATATAGAGAGGTTCAAATCCTATAATTATTATTCGGCATCTTGTCATATTCATTATCACTTTCCTTGTCCCCAGGTCAACATGAACAATTGTTATGATAGTAAGAGCTCCGAAGCTAAACGACTTCGCGAAGAAGCGATTAGGATTTGTATGTTTCTGTGTGGAAATTCTATTGATACTAACCTCATTACGAGTTCGAAAAAAAAAAACTCTATCAATAGCGAAAGAATATCATGAATACAATAAATCCACTAGACCCAGCATCACAAAATACCCACGATCAATACCGGAAGAAAATCTCAATAACTACAAAAGAACTATTGAACGATCACGCAGTGAGGCTAACTTGAAAAAACGGTCTTCGACAAATTCAGCATCTTCCTCTCCTTCCATCTCTCCTACGGCGTCTTCTACTTCTTTATCGTCTTCTTTGCTTAAGAAAAAAAAAAGATCCTTCTAGATATGTGTTCTATATCGTTCCACCAAAGTTCCACAGAAGGCCGTATATGAGATCTTCGATTTGCTCGATTTTTTGTCTGAGGGGGTCTCTAATAGCGAGATGTAGAAAGACCCTTTTGGCAGCGACCTCAAATCGGCGCATGCATGTCTCTCCTGCTAAGTGTGTGTGGACGGAAAAAAAAATCGAGCTAGCCACAGCTTTATGATCACAAAGAGAAACTAGGACGACGTTGTGAGCCTAGATCTCGTGTTCAGGGTACTTCATGGTTTTTTTTTTCTCTACATACATATGCTTCTAAATTGGTCGACAACGCAACACCCCGCGTTCTAAACTCGCATGTTGAAAGCATACCTCTTTACCATAACAATACGCGAGAACTAAGCGATCGGCAAATGATCAGTTTTGACAGCCCTCGGAGAGATATGAAAAAGGAGAGCGCAACGAGGAGTTGCAGAGTAATTTCCACTCTTTGTTGGAAATCGAACTCAGGAAACGGAAGTTCGAGCCGCACAGGCGTCAAAACTCGGTTGTTTTAGATGCTCCGGTGATCCAGGTAGGAGTGGGGAAGGCCGGCAACACTGGACGGCACACAGAGATAGCTATACCTATTAGCTCTCCGAGCCATGACGAACCTCAAATCGATACAAATACTGCACCTAGAAGGAAAGCGTGATGGTATGCACTATAACGGTTTAGAAAAGCAGCTACGCCCAATCTTGGATGCGCATCAATGCAAAATTTATCATGCAGAGGGCTGACAGAGAGCCGGTGTGCAGCGTTTGTCCAGTTGTAATGCTATTGCCGGCGTATTCAGGATAAGAGGGACTGTGAGTGGATGTATTTCTATATATACGTATGTACATAGCTGTATTTATTGTTATTTATTTATTTATTTGAAAGGGAAGCAGTCGTGCAGTGGCTAATTAGGTCACACCACCTAAACCTGGGTACTTTCACAGTTATAGTTACTACTAGGACAATAGATTCTTGCAACTTCGTTCCTAGGGTTTTGAAACTAGATATTATGGTGTGCATCACTCGAAACTGGCTGAATTGGCCATATAAAAAGTTTCGGGTTGGAGCTCAATTTCTTTAGGTTCCATTATTTAAAGGAGGTCATTAACCTTGTTTTTCCTATTTAAATCGATTCATAAGTTCTCTCCAATTTAAGCGAGAAACAAGTGCTAAAAAGAACTGTATCGTTTCATGAATATATATGTGCTTCGAATAATAACTATATATACCTATATTTCAGAAAGACGCAGTCATCGCCCGAGAGTAGTGTAGCTTGAACAAGCTGTACAAACCTACAATAGTTCGTTCCCCTAAACACGAAAAAATATCCCGACCCCTAAGTTTATCGATTTCTGCTTTACTATTTATAAAAGAAATCGGCAGTGGTCGTGGCGTACTTTATGATCAGCACGAGCCTTTTTAGAAGTAGTGATGTCCCTTAGGTCCAAGTAGTCTTGCGACCATCCATTCATGATCGGATAATACAGAAATTTTGCAGATAGCGATGCTCTAGCATTTACCTAAGAGTAGGGTTTGAGCCAGTTACAGCACAACTGTTGCGGTAGTGCTATGCAGAGTTCTCTAGGTAATATAGGGCAGCGCGAAAACCCTTCCCAAAATATGGGTTGCCATATTTAAACCCATTAAGTAGGGGATAATTAAATATTAAACTTGTGGAAAATATCAGTATTTCAACCCTCTGTCTTCGTCTCAAAATGGATCTTCATTATCTGCGCAACAAACTTCAGATGCCTACCTGAGCCTGCATTAAAATGCAAGTACTACTTTTGATAAATAGATCGCCTCACAAGATGGCTTAATTCATACACAGTTCAACCTAATTTCGCCATGTTCCACACCTGATATTAATCATTAAAATACCTGCTTGACCTCTTTTGTCAATTCTCGCCACGGAGGCGAAAAAATAAAGAACGGAGGAGAAGGAGGGGGGCGGTGACCGGCGATCCTAGCCTACTTTCCCGGATTTTTAACAATTGATTGATTGGCAGATCGGCATCGATAGATGAGTTGGTGCTGTCCAATAACAACAACTGGCAATATGCTTTAATATTCTTTTTCAGTCTCATAGGTCTATATGGTGCGTGGGCTTAATATAGCAATTTTATTTGCACAATGATATCGTATCCATCTCTTCGAGGCCTGCATTTTCGTGCATATATGCACTTTGGGATTTTGTGATGTTCATAATCATGGTCATAGCCTACTTGCCAATCAATCATTGCTAATTCAAGCATATTACCGCGCTACTGACAGGGCTGATAAATATTTGCGAACACATCAGCTAGTCGTATTTCCGAACACATTGGCTAGTCGGCTAGGTGAGACGTGTGTGTACCAATGCGGTGATCATCGCAAACAGTCTCAGTTTTGAACTTTTTTTTTTTTTTTTTTTTTTTTTT
>JAJLUM010000143.1:0-23689 GCA_030564265.1 Blastobotrys attinorum
AAAAAAAAAAAAAAAAAAAAAAAAAAAAAGAAAAGTATTTGTGGCTGCTGGTGCTGCTAGAAAAAGCAACGCCGAGCCGCCGCCACCGGCCGACGACGTCACTCGTTCCATATGGAAAAAAGAACAGCACTAGGAAGGAGGCTTTCTCCCTGTGTGTGGCCACTGGAACAGAGCGCCCGCCTCCTTTTGTCCTTAGTGGATGACATAATGGGGACAGAGGGAGTTCTAGAACGATTCCATGGGTTCACTCCTTTCAGATTCAGAATAGTAATGGTGACTATTTGGGGGTACAACGGTGTCTTTGTTAGAGATTGTGTCAAGTACAAAAAAAAAAAAGAGACAAAAGAATCAAAAGATAGAAAAAAAGAGATATTGGGAGGTGCAACTAGAAGTAGAGGTTAATTCAGCGTCTATTGTTCGAGGTGGTGAGCCGCACATCATGGGGAAGTAAGCGGCGTGCATTAAGTAAAGCTCCTAGCAATGAGCTGTGTGTAGTAAGCATGCATTAGTGTGTGATAATGGCCGAAAGCTTGGTTGGCTATAGTGCTACTATTGGGGTTTCGGTGTTAAGTACTACTGTTGGAGTTTTAGTGTTGGTACTACTTTTGAGTTACAGTAGTGGAAGTAGTATTAGTACTACTACTGAGATTACTGGGACAAAGCGCCAAAGGCCCTAAAATACACATGGTGTAGTACTAGATCCACAAATAGGCTACAGAGGGATATTAGTCCCTCGAGTTTGGCGACGAAATAGTATTACAACACTGCCAAAGTGCTACATCACAGACATCACACCAATCTGATCGAACGCTTTGCCTTTCTAAAATCATATCCCCAAAACGTACAATCACACACACCCCCCAAATCACACGCTGCTTCCAAATCGATTCTTATTCCAGATCGATTCCCTCAGAATGTTTTTCCCTTTCTGGCCGCTCCTATTCATATGGGAAACCAGTCAGACCCGCCGCCAATAAAAAAAATGCCCAAAACGGTTAAGCGCTGGGAAAACTTACCAGGACCGGAACCGACCTCAGGGTATTTTCCGAGATCGATTCCGTGCGGCGTAGGGTTACCCGGACCAAGCACCCTGGAAAATAAAAAATTCTCTGCTAAACGGAAAGACCGGCTCGCGGCTCGGCATTTTTTTTTTTTTTTTTTTTTTCCTAATAGCGCTTTGTCACTTGGTGCAATATAAAGGTATTTCTTGCTCTACAATTTTTTTTCTCTTAGCTATTACGTTCTATCATCAACTGGAAGGGAATATCAGAACCAAAAGAGAAGACCAAAAGACTTTTATCATTCCATTCAGGTCTTGTTGCATTGCATTACTATTCTTTCTCTTACTCCGCCTCGATTTCAGCTATTCCTGTACTACTATTAAAAAAAAAAGGGGGAAACCACGACAACGACAACGACATAAATCACCATCGAAATAAAAAAAAAAAATAAAATAAAAATTTCAACCACCTCCTTTTTTAAACACCTCCTTTAAATTATACATACACACATACACAATCTTAGGTCCCAATATGAACCTAAGATTACCATCTCTAAAAACTGTAAAAGCAGTATTTCTAGCGGATTCAGTACCAGGTTCGACATTGGGAAATTTACAAACATCATGGGATATACGCGTCACAATAAAAAAAATCAAACAGCATGAATGGAACCGATGGGATTTGCAGTATCTCGTGATGGGTCCCTCTCTACTGTTCTCATTCTTCATCGCAACCGAAATCCCATTCCTCCTACGTTTAATATTTGCATCGTTCATAGCCCTGCTATGTCTAATACCCATCACTGGCCAATTTTTCTTCCGGTTCTTGCCCATTGGCACCTGGCTAGCTCTTTTCTTCAGCAACCGATTCATTCCTGCAGAATGGCGTCCATCAATTTTTGTGCGTGTTCTGCCAACTCTAGAAACAATTCTGTACGGTGGCGATCTTAGCGATGTCCTGGCATCCTTCACTCATCCCGTACTAGATATCATTGCATGGTTCCCTTACGGACTGGGACATTACTGTCTTCCATTTATCGTATCTGCAGTACTCTTTGTTTTTGCTCCTCCGAAAACTCTACCAGTTTTTGGGTTTGCGTTTGGGTGGAATAACTGGCTTGCGGTGGTGATTCAAATTTGTTTCCCTACTGCTCCGCCATGGTACCAGCGCCGATATGGATTGGATCCTGCTAACTATTCTATTCATGGTTCCCCCGGTGGATTGGCTCGAATCGATGAGTTGTTTGGGGTCAATCTATATAGTGGTGCGTTTGATGCCAGCCCGCTGGTATTTGGAGCATTTCCTTCTTTGCATTCGGGATTTGCAGTGATGGAAGCATTGTTTCTATCACATGTTTTCCCTAAATACACTCCAGCCTTCTTCTCGTACGTATTATGGATCTGGTGGTCTACTATGTACCTGACGCATCATTACTTCATTGACTTGATTGGAGGAGGCGCAATTGCGTTTTCTATTTTTTACGTTTGCAAGCTGACTTGCTTGCCACGAACTCAGCAGGGCAAATTTGCTCGGTGGAGTTACGACTATATTGAGACTGGGGTTGCCAAACCTGTCAAATTTAGAAAGAGTATTGATGATGATGGAGCTACTGAGGATGTTTCTTCGTCAGATGGTGAGCAGCTAGCAGACGGCGTTGATGAGGAATCTTCAATGTATGAATTGCCACCTATTAATACCAATCTATCTAATTACTCGCATCACAAGACTTCTTCTTATCATTTGTATGATATCGATATGATTCGAACTACTAGCGCATCTTCGCCATCTAATCCTATGAGTCCTACCAAAATCACTCGGTCTGGCACGCCTGACTCGATTGTTATGAGGTCCATGTCGCCCCTCAGCAATCGAAGCGACGAGGAGAAGTTTTCTACGACGCCACGACCAAAAATTGCATAATTCAACTAATAATGTTATAATGTTTAATGGGGAGGAATATATATATATATATATAGGGGACAAGTGTAGAGCAAATAAAGAAAGAAAGAAAAAAAGAATAATCATATAGTAATTCTATGACAATAGCGCGTCTAGTGATCTCTGGCTGCAAATATTGGATTGTCTTTTCCCCCTGTGTGAAACAGCCGCACGGCAGGGTAATATTCCCATCGGTGCGGCTTTTAAAAGATTCCGGGTAACCGGGCTGTCGGATTACGCCCACCGAGTACCGGCTGCCCACCCAGCGACGTAACGGTAGCCCAGCGTATGTCTCTAATAAGTCTCTGATAGTCCTATTGTTCACACATGATTTGACTCAGACATTCAGTGTTTGATACTTATGGTTAATTACCATAATCAGTGAGCCAGAAAAAAAAAAAAAATAAAAAATAAAATTTTTTTGTCCAATATTGAGTCATGGTCATAGCCCGTATTACAAGGATATTGGTAAGGAAAAAAAAACAGGTCATGTTTCAGCCGAACCGAGCCGAAACCGGTAAGAACAATAAGCCCCAATTCCAGTACCTGGTACAACCTTTTTTTGTTAAACCGTTCTATTAGCGAAAAAAAATAAATAAATAAAATAAAATAAAAGCCTATTTCCCAGTACCTGATCCAGGCTTTTCGCGAAGCAGCGACACAACTAAAAGCTGCATCCACTAAGCTACAAATACTCGTTCAGCGGCCCACCAAAAAAAAGAACTCACACTCTGTCTTTGATACATTGGTACCCCAAGTAATCCTAGACTGTGCAGATCACCAAATTATTTTCTCTCTTCATTCTCAGCCAGTCGTTAGCTCGTTGATAGTCAGCATGGATCGTCGTGGTGTTCGGCTGGCCGATTCTAGGCCGGCATCGGTGGTCGACTCCCGTTGGGACAATATCTTAAATGTTTCTGTATGTCTCTGTAGTTACGACATTAAATCAATTCAGTAATTGTGGTGCTCATCGCTCATCCCACGGCAGGTTTATCTCCCACCCATCCCACCTATTATCTTTTTTAAGCATTTGTCAAGTTATCGGTATGAAGATATGGGTATGGCTACATGGACCCATTGTTATCATAGAGTATGAGACATGGAAAGTCAAAATGCCAAGTGTTCGGTACCTGGTAGATTTGGCTGTCCGCTCGGGTCATCGCTTTTCTCTCTGATCGTCCGCTGTGATACTGCCACCGAGTATACATCCAATGTCAATCCATTCCTTTAACAGCCCCTATAGGATTGCTGCCAAGACCAGAAAACCAGCAAGACTACTGTGAACTAGTCTCTCGTGGACTGATCTTCTCACATCTCTCCGGTGTATGATCACAGCCAGTGAGGGGAACCGTCCCCCCCTAGTTCAGCATTGTCTATACAGGATTACAGGATGGAAGACCGGTTGCGAATCTTTTTCGTATGTGTGTTGGCACTAATGCACGACCGTTGGGCGCCAACGGTGCGCCGCATGTAGGGTGCCGGTAATCCCGCGCCCTTTCTCGACATCATCCAAAAACGCCTTACTGGGCCCATGTACGGCACACAGACCTGAAATCAATGAATATCTTTGTTTTTGATAAAGAGAACAGAGTTATAAGGCGTGAATGTCATGTGACAGAGAGAGTGAGATGGGATGTACCCCGCTCTACGGCCCGAGGCGGGGCAGCCGTTGGAGCTAGCGTGAGGCTCAACGGTTTTGGAAACTCTAATAGATACAGATCCAAAAATAGTAGACAATAAGGCGGTACAACAGTGACGATGTAGACGTGCTAGATCGGCCGCAGTGGGAGCACACCTGCGATCTGAAGCTCTGTGTATCACATTTTGTGACAAGACACGTCAGGTGTGTGACCACAGTGTTCTAAATCGTGCCTCTGTTTCATAGCTATTGGTCTTGGTTTGCAGCCTGAAGTAACACTTTGTTAATCACGAGGGCAGTACAATATTTTGGGTCCAGCACTGCCAACAAGAAAAAAAGTGAAACCAGATCCGCATCCCAGGGGGAGAGAAAGACTAAGATTAGGTTGCTTAACGAATCCGATAGACTCCAGGCTTGAAAGCTTGAGTAGGATAGAGTTTTAGCTTTTACTGCATGCACTACAAAGAGGTTTTTGTGGATATTCGCTGGATCAGGAAGGCAGTTGGAGGGCTCAGCTGGTGTGAGCAGCCAGAATGAGAACCATAAAGTAGAATAAGAACCATAAACCAGAATAGGAATCACAAACTAGAACAAAAGCCATAGACCAGAACAAGAGTCATAACCAGAACACGCCTCATAAACCAGAACAAGAACCTCAGCCAGAATAAGAATCGTAACCAGAAATAAGAATCGTAACCAAAAATAAGAACGTAACCAGACAAAATAATCGCAGCCAGAAGAAGAACCACAGCCAGATCAAAAACCATAAACTAGAACAGGACTCACAAACTAGAACAAGACTCACAAACTAGAACAAGACTCACAAACTAGAACAAGACTCACAACTAGAACAAGACTCACAACTAGAACAAGACTCACAACTAGAACAAGAACTAACGACAAATATTTCCTGTTCTACCACGCCACAGCCTGTCCAGCCGGATCTCCTACACAACTATCTCTTCATTACATCATTACATCGGAAAAAAAAAAATCTAATAAATAACTTACACAAGCCGACAGCTCACACTGTCCCTCGTCAAAAAGGCCCTCAAAAAACCTAGCTCGTCCGCTTCACAATGTCGTCCACAGTAGATCCCATGTCCGAATACTGCCTCTTGATCTCGTCAGCAAGAGAATCCCGGAAATCCGCCATGGCTCTCATTTTACCATTAACAAATTGATTCTGCTTCGACAGCAGCTCGACAAACTCACGAGTATACACATCGGGATTACGTCCATTCTCGATATATTCCACCACGTCCAACGGGACCTTTTCCTTGAGCGGCTCAGCCAGTGAGTTTAGTTTGTCAAACTCCTCAACTAGCAGGTTTCTATATATGTCATTTCATTAGCCATGAAAGCAAAGAAAAAAAAAAAAAAGGGTGGTAGCAATACATACACTCGATTCGTAAGCCCCTCTTTTCCCTCGGTGGTAGCCTGATAGTCGTGCACCATGATTCCCAGCTCGATCTCTGTCTCGATCACCTGTCGGATCTGTGCTTTGACATCCTCCAAAGGCTTGTCATCGTTGAGAGTCATCACGGCTATAAGTTCTGTGTGGATGATGGTTTGTGTGTTTGCATGGAATTTGTATTCCCAATTTCCGTTTTTTACCGCCAGTGGCGGCCGACACAAACTCCACTCTCGGAACCAATCCTTTGCGTTTTTCACACTTTTTTTTTTTCCCTCTCTGTAATAGTAAGAAATATATCCCTAAATGCGATAGATAAGAAGTTCAATTCTCTGTACCAGCAAAAAAAATCAAAATCAAAATCAAAAATCTAGTTATAAATCATGTCAGAAGAAGATGTTCTGACATATGAAAACGATGAATATTACAAGCAACACCGACTAGAGCATCAAAATCTTAATGATACCAAAACTCTCCGCGACCATGTTTGGTATAGCAAATATGTGGCAAATCTCTCAGACGACAATATTAATGCATTCTCTGGAGCTGCCGCAGGGGTTATAAGCGGGATCGCCGTATGCCCTCTAGATGTAGCCAAAACCAAACTACAAGCCCAAGGAGGATTCTCGGCATTAATGAAGTCCAAAGACCCCACCGTCAAACTACTAACCAAATATTCGGGCCTCATCGGAACAATATCAACAATATACAAAGACGAAGGAGTACGGGGATTGTATCGTGGGCTGGTACCAATTGTAATTGGATATCTACCAACCTGGACAGTGTACTTCCTGTTGTACGAAAAATCCAAATCAGTGCTTCTCTCTACAACAAAGCTGTGTCAGGATCGCCCTTTCCTGGCACATATCTTTTCAGCATTAGTAGCGGGCACTAGTTCTACAATGATCACAAACCCAATCTGGGTGGTAAAGACTAGACTGATGTCTCAAAACAAAAACTCTTCATGGCATTACAAATCTACAGTAGACGCATTTACCAAGATGTACCAGCAAGAGGGCATCAAGGTGTTTTATTCCGGGCTGGGACCTGCTCTTTTGGGGCTATCACATGTTGCGGTGCAGTTCCCTCTGTATGAAAAATTCAAATCTGTATTAACTGGAGACGGTGCCAAGTCCGAGACTGTAAATAATCTAGGCATTTTGGCATCTTCTGGTCTGTCGAAAGTTGCAGCATCTACGATAACCTATCCACATGAGGTGATTCGTACCAGGAACCAGATCCAGCCCACTAGCTCGTCAAAGGCCAAGTATCGAGGCATTGTCAAGACCGCAAGGACTATATACATAGAGGAAGGGTGGCGAGCGTTTTACGCTGGGCTGGGGACCAATATGTTCAGAGCGGTGCCGTCTTCGGCAGTTACGCTTTTCACCTATGAGCTGGTTTCGAGGCATTTGAAGACGTGTCGAAATGATTTCCGCCAGGGCAGGGAGCTGCAGAGTGTGTAGGCGTTGAGGGTAAGAGGACAGGAAGATGAGCGAGTGTATAGCATTACTTTATAAATTGACCGCACATGATGCTGCGGGAACGAATGTATAGCATGAACCATATTTATAGACAGCAATTCTACTATTTGTGTACTGTAATGGCTTGACTTGGGCTTTTGGTTATCAACCCTAAATACTGATGAGAGGGCTCAATTTCCAGACTGCAAGCGATGAGATCACGTATGATCCGTGAGCTCACTATAATACATGCGGTCTCTGGCCTCTAGCTTCTGGCTTCTGGCTTTTGGCTTGGTAAAGATGGCTGCCCAAGTGTCTTCCTTTAGTAGGAATAGATTTAAGAGGGTCTAGATTAACAATTCGTTACAGCGGGTGAATACTGAGATGCTCTCGCCCATTAACTCCCGCCGCACAAAATACAGTTCCCTAATCCCTCTGACGAGCGAATCTCAAATTTACTGCTTCTCTCTCGAATATATTACAGTACCAGCTCGGGAACCTCGATTGATATTGCCCAAGAGTGATATAGCTCGGACTAATGTGCCGTGCGGCTGGCCGTCCCAAACAGCTGGCTCAGCTCAGATTTTTTTCTTCACTCCACACACAATCTCTACATGAGCGACGAATCAGATAAACTAGCCAAAGAGTCCGACGTTACAGTAGGTGGCGGAGCAGTACCTCCAGGGACAGAATACTTTGGGTTTGCATTATACATTGGATCTGCATTAGCACTCATAGTGTACACAATATGGGCAGTTTTCCCAGAATCATGGATTCAGTTTTTCAACATCAACTATTTCCCTTCTCGGTGGTGGGCCCTGGCCCTGCCGTCTTTCCTAGTGGTTAGCCTGGCTTATATTTACATTGCATTGGCTTCGTATAACACCGAGGTTTTAACCAAGCCGGTGGACTCGTTGGAGATAATTACTGATTTGAATGCTAAAATTGTTCCTCGTCATGAAACTACAAGGTATTTGACCTCGCATTCCGACGGTGTTTGGGACTTGCCTATTAGTGAGGTGTGTAAGGTTCTCTATTCTGAATGAGCGATGCTTTTTTATAGCTATTGGAATAGAATTTCATATTATATATTTATATTTATTTATTTATTCAAATTTATTAATTCAATTACTACCGAAGTGTTTCGTCTTAACGCGTTATCTACCTCTACGCGGGTTGGGACCAAAGAGAAGAGAAAAAAAAAAAAACTTTTCAACATCGACAGCTATCACCAAACTAACCATTACGGAGAAAAACAAGAAGAAGGAATGAGTGAGGAACAGAATCTATCGGAACAAACTGCTACAGCTGAACTGCAACAGCAACAGCAGCAACAGCCGGAACAGCAACCAGAGGTTCAAGAAGGAGAAGAAGGGGTCGACGCAATGAAACAACGATTACAACAACTGGAAGAAGAAGCATCTCAGCTTCAAGCCATGCAGACATCGGAGCAGGAGGCCGCTGACAAGGCATCAGCTTCGCTGCAGGAGCCAAAAGAAGACATCGATGCCCGAAGTGTGTATGTGGGAAACGTGGACTATGGTACTACCCCAGAAGAACTACAGAAACATTTCCAGTCGTGCGGGACCATCAACCGAGTCACGATCCTGACTGACAAGTATACTGGACATCCTAAAGGGTTTGCTTATGTGGAGTTTGCCGAACCAGCTCTGGTGGTGCATGCGTTGGTGCTGAACGAATCTATGTTCCGAGGACGGGCATTGAAGGTTACTCCTAAACGAACTAATGTGCCTGGGATGAGCTTCAGGGGTGGACGAGGACGAGGACGTGGTGGTCGTGGCCGTGGTGGACGAGGAGGATATAGAGGAGGATTTCGAGGACGGGGCCGAGGGGGGTTTTTTCCGTACTAGATTGTGATTGAATTGTGGTCTGCACTAGTGATTGAGCTGTGGTCTGTATTAGTGATTGAACTGTCTGTACCAGTGCTTGGTGTTGTGATTGCCAGAGGTCGAAAAGTGGTCTGTACTAGTTTGATTGAAGTTGTGACTGTCAGTGTTTGAATAGAGGTTGCGGTTGCCAGCGATTGAATAGTTGTGTGATTGTTTCATTGATTTATGACAGCTGTAGCAGAGATCATGTGTATTCTGGATGATGGGTCGACACGCAGAATGTATGTCTACAGGAGGGACTGGAGAACACTCGGTGTTGCCGGTTGGGGGTTTATTATTATCTATTTTGTAAATCTAATCTTTGTTTTTGTCTGTTTTACTACTTCTACAGGATTGTCTGCACAAGTTGAAGTACTAATGAACATTGAGATCTGACACCTGTAGCCCTGGTGCTATCGAAAAAGCCGTTATCATGTGACGAAGTCACATGATATTCGATGTGATGAGCCGCTGGGAAGCAATCTCCGTGACAGATAATTACCCGCCCGCGGAAACAGATTACCCGGCCACCCTAATCTGCGAAACCCTATGACGCGACCACACCCCCCTTAAAACGGTTTGTTTATCGGCGCAGGCCGCTTACGTCACCTTACGGCGTTATCGTGTGGTCCAAAGCAGCCACTTTGATCGGTCCGGCCGTGCCGTATATCTCCAGAATGTATGTGTCTGGGGGGGGGGGGGGGGGATATGGTCTCTAGGGCTATATTATATGTCTTTGATCGAGAGACGAAAGGACAAACTCATCTAGATTTGCCAATTAGCACAGAGAGAGACGAAACAGAGATTCTTTATTCTGGTTTCTATGGTTCTCTCATTGTGGGGACATTTTGAAATTTCGTCGAGCCCGAGTACTCGGATGAAAGAATCGAGAGATCGATCTCCTACATAATTAAACCGCTTGATTAAAAAAAACCAGTAGCAGCATATTCATATCGTGAATTGTACAATATATATATATATATACTGAGTTAAAATGCTATGGGGACAAAGATCCCCGAGGATTCCATAATGCCTAGTTCACACAGATCCTTCAATTCCTATACAAACAATCTAAATTCCATCGATCGAGCATATTAAATCTCAATCTATTTCTTTTCAGTTAATCACCCCTCGTTCTCGCTCCCGTCTGGCTGTATATCTCTCCAAAGCGGAGCCCTCGTGTTCTTTTTTTTCCGCTTGCTGCGCACATTTTATTTCTAATTCCTGACATCTTCCCACTTTTTTTTCGAATATCCCTATTTTATCACCGAGCTGCTAAAAGACATTTTCTCTATCTCCAGGATTAAGGACTCCAACACAGTATAATTCCACACAACTGGCTTATATGTGATAGGAAAATTCTAAATTCTACGCGTAATAGGATCGAACAGCTGATTTATTTATTGATCCATTAACCTTAACTCTTTTTTTAATCCTTTTAGATCTCCGCTTTTTTTCTATTTTTTGCTTTTATGCTCCCCCGGTCTTGATAAAACGTAGCGATTAAAGATTTCAAGAATTTATCAAGATAAAATAAAAAAAAAAAAAAGAGACTATTATATTTTAGAGCAATAATCATCCGGTGAATTGTTTTATGAGGTCATTTGCAAATTCTATCGATTGTTGATAATTATTGATTGATTAATTATTTGATCTCCTGTCAATTCTTTGATCTAATTCTCGAAACACACTGCTTTAAACCTATACTGCCTTTTAGAGTCCAAGCTTCTAAAAAAATAGCAACTACAACAACAACAACTGAAGGCACATCTTCTCTCTAAAATTAGATCATCATATCTCACCAATTTATTCCACAAACTCTCCAGATTATACGACCATCTAACTTGAACCTCCAGATCTCCTCAATCTCTACGCCGTGATAAGCTCAAAACGATAAGATGAACATGATAAGATCGGCCTCTCCACATCAAAATAATGTGAATCAACTAAACAACATCATTCCCTCATCTCCCAGTACAAACACCGCTAAACTATTCAACAAGCTCAGCATCCCTGATCGTATCATGCTGGAACGGGCCGAAGAGAATACCCCCAGCTCCACCAAAACCAACCAACAGAACAACATCTCACGATCAAGATCACACAGCGTGGAAAGAAATTACAAGACCACAACAGAGCTGGATCGCCAGTTCAACAATTATTCCGAGTCTTCGATAATTGATTCCACTGCGAGAAGCGCGACTGCTGGATCGGAACTGGATCAACTCGATAGTTCCGAAGGGGCCGTGCTCCCACCTACTACCAGTAGTAGTACCAAGTCACCATCGCTGTCGTTACTATATCCAGACACTGCTCCAAGGGGCACATGGAGACCTCAATTGGATGCCTGGATGAAGAAAAACCACCCAGCCAAACTGCGAGAAATATCTCACAGTGCGGCGGCCACTACTACCTCAATCTCCTTATCAAGGGGAATTGATAAAAATCACCATCATCATCATCATCACCACCACCATCACAATGGACAATATCCGTACAGCTCTACTAATAATACTAACAATACTTATACTAACCACTCGAGGAGGTTGTCTCACGAAAAATCGTATCCCAGATCCTCAGCGGCAACTGAAGAAATATCACCCAAGCTACCATCACCACCTCCTGAGTCGTCGCCCGAAATGCTCAATGCGGCTCATCCAGCGCCATTCCAACAACATCAAAACTACCAATATCAGTACCAGTCGTCTTCATCTTCATCTTCATCGTCGGCTTCTAAACTTTCTTCAAGCAATTCCACTCTAAAGTTCCCTAGACCCACTCCCCCTTCTCCTCCTCTACTGGTACGACCAACCTCTGTGCCCGTACAGCAGCAGCACCAAAACAGCGAACCACAGTACACTGTGGCGACGTTCTCGGTTTCAAATTACTCGTCGTCGTCTCACAAAAGGAGATGCATCTCGTGCGGCTCAGATCAATCCCCATGCTGGAGACCCTCGTGGTCTGCGACTGCTGGACAATTGTGTAATTCATGCGGATTGAGATACAAAAAGACCGGCGCGAGATGTATATCGCCCGAGTGTGGCAGAATTCCTGCTAAAGGCGAATGGGTTGCCATGAAGCGCAACGCAACTGCTCTAGAGAATGGCCAGACGAGGTATTCCTGCTTGACGTGCGGAGGAGATGTGGAGGTAGGAGGGAGAGGTGATTAGTCTGGGTCCAGTCGATCGAGTAGGAGTAAGAGGTGAATATTGAAGGGCCTACGACGTTTATATTTTCTTTCTCTTTTGTTTTTTTATTCTTTTTTATTTATATTTATAGTTATTCAGATTCTTACTAGTGCTATTAGTCTTTATGGTTTAAGTAACTTTCGAACATGTATTTTATTGGGGGTTTAACTGTTGTGTGAGTCTGCGATCAGAACTTTCTGGTCATCCTCCGGCTGGTTTAATCGGCCATCTGGGTAATTTCCCCAGATTGATCTCTGAATCATGCCCGAGACCTGAACCGTCTAGTGTCGTCTCGACTTTCATGAGCCGCGGGTTGGGCCTAAAGCAAACCTCGGCCGGTGGCGGAGGTTACTCGTGGACGTTTTTTTTTTTTTTTTCTTCTCGCCTTTCTCCACAAGTAGCTCACCAACACACAAAGGCAAACTCAAACAACCAATGGACAAAACTGCCAAGTGGCTCAATAGATATGAGCAAGTCTTACTCAAAAACTCATCTCAAATATCGTCCATCGAATCCAGCTTGAGATCACTGAGTTTTATTCTCCCTGGTCGGTTCAAAGATGTGGAAATTGCATCAGAGAGTTGTAAGTACCACACAATAACAAAAAATAACTACAAAAGCTGACAAAATTTGTCTCTAAAAAACAGTGTATAGCATCTTGCAAATACTGGGAATGTACCACGATTCCATCATCAGTAGAGCAGCAAAAAAAGCAGACCCCAGCCTGAAATCATCCGCACACAACAGGTATACCGAGTACCAGCTCCGGCATGATTTGGTCTACAAATCGGTGGCTTTACTCGTACAACTGACACGATACACAGAACTCCTATGGGAAATGATTGCACGTAGAAAGTTTGGGGAAAAGACTAGATGGGTAAGCATTGTGTTTATCGAAACCTGGAAGGCGGTTCTCCGACTGCTATTGATTCTGAGAACCAACAGACCTCTCAGTAGCCCAGTTTTCCCAGAGCGAGAAGTTGATCCTGAAAGTTTGGACAAGCAAAACGAGTACAGTATCAGCGCTCCTAGCCCTGAGCAAAGCATCACAGAAGAATCAAAACCCGAGTGGAAAATGCCCAGAAGCGGGATCAAACTGGAGCCAAACCCGTCAGCAATGTCAATTGATGACTACTTGTCTACCAAGGTTTTGGCCACTGAAGACGTTCGATCGCCTAAAGATCTATTGCATACATTTCAAAACCTGAAGGCCTCTTCTGCAGAGATCGCCTATATTCTACGGCCGCTGGTGTATGCCGGGCTAGCATATAAATATCGAAATCGCCCAAAGAACTGGACTCCCTGGGCTGTCGGTTTTGCGATGGAGTACTTTTCACGTAACCTGCTGATGGAGTCGTACAAACAGTCTCTGCCGGGCGGGTTCAGAGCAATCACCAAGTTGGAAGCCGAGGAGATCAAGAAGCGAGGCATGGCCATGTGGTGGTGGTTGCTGAGAGGAGCCATGTATCATGATATGACTCGTCCGATGATTGAATCTGTGATTGGCAGGGCCAATCGAATTCCGGGAGCTGGTTTGCTGACGTCGGTTGTTGAGGACTATTTGTATTTGTTTGATGATTATCATTTCTCCTCCAGTAGTTTGTAGTTGGGCATTGTGGATTGTGGATTGTGGATTGTGGATTGTGGATTGTGTGCACTGTGCATTGTGCATTGCGGTATACTGGTTACATGAGCTCTCTATCTACCTGGTACTATCGAAAAAAAAAAAAAAAGAAGAATCTATTGCAGTTAGACCATCATACCATAGTTACGGTAAAGCAGATGGAACAATGAAATGTACAAAAAATAAATATAATTAACAAAGACACAACAAAGGTGTCTATCTTTATTCACCACCGCCATTGAGACTGTCACTAATTAACACAAGCAATTATTATGCCACTGTACGATTCACAAAACAATCACGTCACTATATTATTCGCAAGATCGCATCTCTGTATTAATTTCACGTCACAATGCGACGCTCTGCAATGCCTAAATCACTTATACCCAGTTCTGTGGAGACAAGAAGCATTCTTGTTTGTTTTCCTCTAGTGCTTTCCCCCTTATTTTTTCCCCCCTTTTATTCCCTCTAAAGTGCTCCGCTTTTTCTTCCTTTATTCCTTTTTCCTCTCCTCTTTTTTTTTTTTTTTTTCAACTGCTAATTCCGGTCATTCTTAGTTTATTCTTATTACTATTATATTATTTCTCTTTCTTTTTATTTTTCCCTCCTTACACATGGACTACTAGAAACCTCTTCTTGTTCTTCATTTTCCTAATCTCACCTTAAAAAAAAAAAAAAAAAAGCCCTCACACACTAAGCTTACATATGCATAAACGCATCCTCCGTAAGCTTAAACCAGGAACCTCGCACAACTCGTCTTCTACTACCACTTCCACTTCCAGCGAGACCAGCGCACCCGTCGCCTCAACCTCTCCTTCCAGCGCAGGTTTTGTCCCGACAACGAAAATAACAAAAGAACTCCCATCTCAACAAAACCCACAAGAACAACACCAGACAAGAGAAGTCACTGAAACATCTTCACCATTAGCAGTGCCTGCCGCCATTGGTAACGAAATCTTCAGCCAGTACAGTTTTGAAAACCTATCCTCCATCGACAGTAGTAACACAATGGACGTTCAAATGCAAATGTCTGTGGATTCTGCGGCCAACGCGCAGCAGCAACAGCACCAACAACAACAACAACAACAACAACAACAACAGCAACAAGAACAATTCGATCATGGAACCCAATTGCATCAACAACCTATCCAACAACATTCTAGCATACCTCAACAAACCCCATTACCAACCAGGTCAACAGTATCAAAGGGAAAGTACTCATTATCAGACTTCCAAATTCAAAGAACCCTAGGAACAGGCTCGTTTGGAAGAGTCCATCTAGTACGATCAGTCCACAATAACCGGTACTATGCAATCAAAGTGTTGAAGAAAGCTCAAGTGGTCAAGATGAAACAAGTAGAGCACACAAACGACGAACGACGAATGCTGAAACTAGTAGAACATCCTTTCCTAATCCGCATGTGGGGCACCTACCAAGACTCCAAAAACCTATTCATGGTGATGGACTACATTGAAGGTGGAGAGCTTTTCTCGCTATTGAGAAAATCTCAACGATTCCCAAACCCCGTAGCAAAATTCTATGCTGCAGAAGTCACGCTAGCATTGGAATATCTTCATTCCCATAACATCATTTACCGAGATTTGAAGCCAGAGAATATTCTATTGGACAAGAACGGTCATATCAAAATCACCGATTTTGGTTTTGCCAAGGAAGTTCCTGATGTGACGTGGACCTTGTGTGGTACTCCAGATTACATTGCGCCAGAGGTGGTCACAACAAAGGCATATAACAAGTCTGTAGATTGGTGGTCTCTGGGTATTTTGATTTATGAAATGTTGACTGGGTACACTCCATTCTACGATCAAACGCCGATCAAGACGTATGAAAACATTTTGGTGGGTCATGTGCGATATCCATCCTATCTTCATCCTGATGTAGTCGATCTGTTGCAACGATTGATTACCAAGGATCTAACTAGACGATTGGGTAACTTGCAGAATGGGTCTCAGGATGTTAAGAATCATGCATGGTTTAGTGAAGTCATTTGGGAAAAACTTTTATCAAAGGACATTGAGACCCCTTATGAGCCTCCAATTCAATCAGGGGTTGGTGATACTTCTCTGTTTGATCGGTATCCTGAAGAGCAGCTGGACTATGGTATTAACTGTAGCGATCCATATTCCGACCTGTTTGTTGATTTTTAAATTGTTAACAAGCATGAAGAGAGAGGGACGGCGTGTGGGGGAGTAATATACTACTACTACCTGTGTAAGCGTAGAAGCATGTACTAGTTTGATTTTCAGTACACTACTAGTGCATTAACATGTAAGCGTAATTAATAGTACACTACTACTATAGTCCATGTAAGCGTTATACAAGTGGTTTATATATTTTCTTCGAATAAAAAAAAAAAAAAATTAATAATACTTCAATAAAAACTAATTCAAATTAGGTAGTATGAGCAGCATTAGTACTATTATTAGGACCACCACTAGTAGCACTTGCGGTATTAGCAGCAGCCTCACACAGTTGTATCGATCTGCCCCACTCGGAATTCAAGACCTGCTTGCCAGTAATTCGTCGAGATGGAATTGGATCCAGTATCGAATAAATAACGTTTCTACACCTCGATCGTTTCAGACTTTCAATCGGTTCATAACCGTTGGACTGCTTTCGTCCAGTTAAATACTGGCGATAAAACTCGTCCTCATCTGGGATTGCAACTTGCCACAGATACGACCCAGTTCTCATGGCCATATAAATGACACCAGTAGCCCAAATGTCAACCGCTCGAGGATCATATTCGTCATCTCTGAATTCTTCTGGGGCAATATAAGGTCTCGATCCACACACCCCACTGCTCATGTGTACCTGAGTTTCCCATGCCATTCTAAAGCATTCACCATTGCCAAAATCGCTAATCTTAACAATACCATTGCAGGTTAAAAGCAGGTTTTCCGGCTTTAAATCACAATGGGCCACACCCATTGAATGCATATAAACCACACCTTTCATGATTTGTTTGAAAAAACAATCGGCTTCCATGACATCTAGTCCACCATCGGATGCAAGAATTAAGGAGTAAAGATCACCACCGGCACAGTATTCCATAACTTCGCAACACTCACCCCTGGCATCCTTCATCAAGTCCAAGGTGTGGATGATATTCAAATGATGCAAGGATGATGAGATGCAAAATTCTGATGCAAGTCTTTTGGAAAAGTCTGCTGCGTCCTCTGATGGTTTTCGCTTGAATTCTTTTACAGCAAACAGCATTTCTTTTCTTGAGGTTTGATCAAACTTGTGTGCAATTCTTACGATACCACAGGCTCCTTTACCGATGACTTCTTGGCACTTACCATACTTTTGTACCAAGCTTTGAGCAGCAGCACAGTTTGTTGTACTACCATTTGGGGTGGTATTTCCAGTTCCTGCTGGTGCTGCAGCACCATGACCGTTCCGGACTACTTTACCGATATCCTTTTCACCGTTTTGAATTTGTGAAACTAGACCGCTCATTAGACTCAAGTCGTTGTTATTGTTATTGCTAGCGGTACCAGAGTCCGATTTAGATGAAGAATCTTCTACAAATTCAGGCATTGCAGAGATTGCATCATCCCGAACTTTTTTGCCGTTACCCAAGAGCTCTCGCAACATTCCGCCTAGTTTTTCTTGTCTCCTTGTGCTCTTCAAGTGATGTTCATGAGCTCCATCATCAAAAACCACTATTCTAGAAAATGTTGATGGAGGAGTTGTTGAACTGTGAATTGAAGGAGCTGGACTTGTCTTTTGGCTACTGTTTGTAGATTTTGACATCAGGCTTGCACTGAGAATGTTTGTAGAGCTTGGCTGACGGGGTAGGTTTCCGAGATGGGCCACGTCTGGAGCTAATACTGGAGTTTGAGGAGGAGTGTTTGCTCTTGAAGAATCATGAGAGGATGGATTAGACTTGAGATGGTGCTTGTTGTTGGCCTTGGAATCCTTTGTTGAGTTGGTAGAGCCGTGGCTACCGCCAAACATGGTTTTTAGTTTTGACATGGTGTTTTTCTTTGGTGCACCATTTTCATGGTGGTGTTGAGTTGATACGGATGCCGCCATGTTGGAGAATAATAAATAAGAATAAATAAAAATACAGTGATTTGTCACAAAAACTTGGAAAGAAGATCTGTCACAAAAACGTGAACGAAGCTCTGTCACAAAAACAGGTTTGAAGCAACGTCTAGAAGATCAGTCACACAAAAAGTTTACCGATCAGTCACAAACGTCTAGAAAAGATCAATTGTAATAATTAATCCCTAGAGCAAAATTTGCTATTCGAAACTGGAGCACTAGTTTCGTGGTTCCACTATGGGAAATGGTGATAAAAAAATTACAGAAAAAAATTCAAAAAAGCAGGATATACCCAGACAATATGCCTTGATCCTTTCTTTTGCTTAATTCTCTCTTTCTTGTCTTCTTTCTAACTTATAACTTGTCGATAATACGGTTTATAAGGTTAAGAAAAAGAAGAAAAAGAAGAGGAAAAAAAAAAAAAAAGAGGAAGAGCGAACTACTAATAAATACCACTAAACCGCTCTGCCGCCGCCGCCGCCGGTGATGGGAGAAAGAAAAAAAAAAAAACAAGCGAAATAGGCAAATAGGACTGCTAGCCGCTGCCGCCCAGTTTTGGTTGGTTAGTAAATCTGCCGCTGCTCCGAGCCCTCGGCGCGTAAGCTTGCCGTTAAGCGCTGCGAAACAAATTTTTTTGTGTTACACAGCAATTATTAAAATGAGCTAAGCCAAAACATTTGTGAGCGCTGCTGGGTAAATTCTGGTATGCCTTGCTTTGTCATCGTGACGCAAATTCCCGGATGGCTTTCAGCCTCGTGAAGAACATTCTCTGCCCTATAGAATTGAATTTCTAGTAGTTTACAGAATCTGAATCTGAATCCTTCTGGGTATCACGTTACCCTGTTATTAATCATGTAGAGTTTTGGGTACACTGCCCGTCAAAAAGCAAGAGCTAATTAACGGTTTCAGTCAAACCAAAAACTCTAAGGGATTCGCTGGCATGGCCACCCATATAGCCTCCTATGCCAAGGCCTGAATATTTTTACAGCTATATAGTTTATATGCAGTGCTACGGTAATTTGCAGGAGAAATAAAATATTTTTTACTGTATGTCATCGCCGACGCCTATCGTAAGGATCGCAGGGCTGTATTTTTGGTATAAGCAGCTAAGTGGGACCGTGCGAACCTACAACTAGCTCTACCTTGAACTAGAGTGAATTCCAAATATATCACGAGTGCCAAGTAGAATCCGAGGGCTTCCATATGGAACGGGAGCTAGAACCTTCGAACTGCCCCCCATATGGAACGTGGACTAGTTCCTTTTGACCCTGCTCCGTCTGGAACCGGGACTAGAACCAGCACTAAAACACTAGAGCAGTAGAACCAGCACTAAAACACTAGTACAACACAACCAGCACTAAAATACTAGTGCAAACTCTAGATCCTTCGATCCCTGATCCTTGATGTACTAAAACTTTAGTGCACAAATAATACCTAACCCACGCCGTTAGGCTAGTGCCCTGGCTGCGCCCCTGGCTTTGGCACTAACTAAAACACCCCGTGCGGCTCAACCCACTGCAGGAAGGTCCACCCAAGACCGAACAGCATTAGCAAGAGGCGTAATGGCACTCAAAACAACCATCACAATCCCATAAAGAAAAAACGACAGACTAGACAACGCAGCAGCACGTGGGTCCACCGGCAGCAAATACGCTGAAGCCACCGCCGACGAATTAATCCCCAACGTGATCCCCCGGGTCACATAGTCATCCTGTCTTATCCTAAGCCCCCGTTTACCTAGAATTGCGCCTCCAAACAGTACCCCCATGATCCCCGATAAGATTGCAACTACCGAAATCATGGAAGTACTGCCGTCCACCGCTTGCACTATAGGCAGCGCCAGAGCCAGAGTCACACTTCGGGCCATGAATGCCATCGACCTGGTATTCTGAACCCCCAGGGCATATGACAGCGGAGGATATATGAAGAAACAGGCCAGTCCAGACACAGTGCACGGGACAGCAAGCATGAAGAAATGCCGCTTCAGATCGGTTCGGTAGTTGTACATTGGCATGGCCAACGCTACAATGCTAACATCGAGAAGTGAGCTCAGCACGTCCCCGGCCCCTGGCAACTGGTTCTGATACTTTGGTGACTGGTCAAACAGGTAGAGGTAGTTCCGTCCCGTTTTGTAGTACTGCAGGCTGGTTTGGAGTGACTCGTTATGGGCCAACCCAAACACATAGATGAACAGGATCGCAGACGACCCGCTTATAATGATGGGATGCAGATACTGCCGGTATTTCTGCGGGATCTGCATACATCCCAAGAACAGCAGCATGATAATTGCCAGATGTAACGGCATTGCATAGTCTAGTACGAAATATATGGGTAGGCCCACCATGAACAGTGTAGAGTACATGATCCAATCCCAGTTAGCTGCAATTACGCTTCCAATCATTCGGGCTCTATCAGACAGTTCTTCTCTGGTCTGTTGAGGGCGTGACTGGACGCAGTTTCTATATCTCTCATTCTGCTGCAATGACACCCCTGGGTTATGAGGTCGGTTGATACTTGCCGTGGGTGCAGGCTCATGCATAGCGGTTGGTGGTGATGGTGGTGGTGGTGGTGGAGTCATCGTTGGACTGGGGGGAACACTGGTTGGATCTGCAGATGATTCAATGCGGACAGCTTCTGTTTCTGCTGGTGTCTGTTGTACAATGCTGCTTGAAGCAGCAGCAGCTTGCGACGGAAGCTCTATCTCATTGGTAGTATCTTCAGAATTAGACGAGTATGGCCGACGTCTAGTACCAGAGAGCTTTTGAAGCCCCCAAACCAAATATGCAACAGCTGCCATTAGCACAAAATACCCAAAGACGAACACAGCTGCAATTTCAAATGCTTCAGCAACACTAACTGGTGTTGCCAATGGCAGAAGCGTGAACGATGGGGTGAAAAACACATTCATCCATCTAAGCATGAACGAGCTTGGAACATTGACCCAGCTTACGATGGTTGATACTTTTTTGGTTCCCAGTATACGTTCTAGTAAGAGTAACCCCAGAAACAGTATAAGCATGCATACGACAGAGGCAGGAATTGATACCGGGCTGAGCTTTATTAGTTTGTCTATCCCGTATAATGGGCATAATGCTAATACGATCCCGATCGGTAGTTTTATATAAGAATCGCGTATTCTTGGCCATGCCATATGGACGCCCTGCCAGGTTAGCTCTCGTCTTGAAAAGATTTATTCATACGCATTTGAACCCTTTTATGTAGTCCATTTCTCGTATATCTAAGTGGGACGTAAAAGTGTGCGTGTGGAAGAGGGAGGTGTTTTAAATGGTAAAGACTAGAAACAAGAGGTCGGATTGGTCCGACGGGGAGACGACGACATCGGGGACCTGCGAGGAGAGGGACTGTGTTGTCGTTTTTGGGGATCATACGTTGTGTGAATATAGTGCGATTATGATATTGTAAACAAATCCATTTTTAGCTATATATCATGAAGTCACTTGCTATTTTTTTTCTCGTTTGTTTTATATATATATACTAAGGACTGCTAATGTGACAAAATCATGTTTCCAAATTGAGCCTCATGCGGCTCAGACCTACCGGTAGCATACCTATTCCACAAAGCTAGGATCCAACATAAAATCCTACACAGCAACTGCTTCCAAAACTCGCTCCTTCACTAAGTTCTGGTAAAACAGAACACCATTTTCCTTGTTGGGGTTCAAAAGTCCAGTCTGGTAAACGCCTTTCTCCAAATTCTCTTGGGCATGTACGCACAGCTCGAAATCTTCGTCAGCAACTTGCCGAGTAAACTTGTAATACTCTTCAAAGTCCTCATCTTCACCATTGAAAAAGTAATCAAACTCCATTCGACACTCTGTGGCACTAATTGGGCAAGTTCGGAACAACGACATGCCCCCACCGTACACATTCAAAGTGCAGATTGGGAAAAAGTAGAGAAACAATCCATCCTGTCGATACCGTGGATCAGCAATATGACGAGAGAAGTTTGTATGGTTCTCGACTGCGTAAAACGTAGATGGATACCGTTTGCAAAAGTTGGGGTGGGTGTATTTACAGTGCAAGCATTCTTGATAGCCATCCATCATGGTCTTCCAATTGAACTTTCCAGTGTACTTGATAGATCGCCGATATGGGAGCTTGGTGAAGTCAACTGTGTTGATCAGTGAGTCCAATTCGCCACCAAAGAACTCTTCCATGGTTGGCGCATCATCGCTGAAGCACACGAACACCAATCCGGTCTTCGTTTGTTCAAGCCTCACCTCGTTTCCAGTAGTCTTATAAACAGCCTTAACTTTCCCATCGTGCATACTAATGTCAAATACGTTTCCGGCGATTTCGTATTCGATAGGTTCTTCGCTGAATTTGGTGACTGGGCCCACCAGGTGCCATGACTTATTGAAGATGGTCTTTTGCTCGACTCCGAATAGCTTTTCAGAGACAAACCAAGACGCCGGTAGTGTAGATAGCTGTTCGGTGACTGTCATTCGAGTTGCGGTGAGATCAGGATTGAATTGGTGGTAAGATCAGAATCAATAGAGTAATACGACCAGGAATACACGATTTTAAATACCTGATGGGCTCTCTCGGTGTCTCATTCCTGCTAATCTCAAAATTACCTGCGCTTGCGTTAATTTACATGCCAGATCCCTCCCCGCGTAAACTTACTCGCAGGATCTTATCACGTGTGGGCATCATTGAACGGTTCAATGTACAAGCGTTGTCAGATAGCCCAGCCTTCGGGGCTAAAGCGGGGAGGACTGGTCGGCTAAATCTATAGCCGCACCGTTATCCTTATCAAAAAGAATATATGCTACTGTGCATCATGTCGGATGAACCTTCAAATCAGGAAAAAGATTACGAACAGCAGCGCGGTCGTCGATCCTTTATCTCATTAATTGATCTGCAGTATGTTTCCCCACAAAATAAAATGACAGGTCATACTAGTTCTTTCTGGTGGAACTGATTGCCCGACGTCGGCAAAAATTTCTCGTGAGAAAATCGTGCAATCCTTAAAGCTTTACCGCTGCAAGACATGGTTATTTGTTTAAACAGTGTGAGATGTTGGAGTGGAGAAACCACTAATACACGAGTGGCCTTCAAGACCCTTGGAGCTGATTTTGCCAATTGGGCGGTCAGCCGCATTCTAATCTGGGCATGAAAAACCCACCTTGTGAAGTCGGCGACCGAGGCAGACGACCGCCGAGCTTCTAAGTAGCAGCTGGTCGATATGATACTGCAGCATAATGGGACTAATTTGACAACAGGTAGAAACAGCAAGGTAACTGGCAGGCTGCTTGAGCAATGCATTAATGCTAAGAAGAAAGCCAAGTTTGGAACAGCTTACCCCGATGGACCACGGTTAAATGAAATTGCAGTAGAGAACGGGCCGAGATAGAAGAAAAAAAAAATTGTTTTAAATAGGACCGAGTTAGCACATTCTGATATACATAAAAAAAAAAAAAAAAAAAAAAAAAAAAAA
>JAJLUM010000144.1:0-22527 GCA_030564265.1 Blastobotrys attinorum
AAGGCGTTTTTTTTTTTTTTTTTTTTTATTTTATTTTCTATTTTTTTTATCCCGTCGGTCCCTTTGTTATGCAAAATCTGGAACTAAGATTTTTTCCCCTTAAGCCTCACCGATGAACAAAGCGCCGACCATCTCTGGGGCGACGGCAGTCGATCGCAAAATAAGATTTTCCGATTTGCGTGAACCTACCACTAGGTATAAACAGTTCATGTGTTCATAGCGCTGGTTCAATTAGTTTTGTTGCAAATCACTAAGTTCACTTGAGCTGTCATGATAAATAAAGTAGGCAAGCATGTGAAACCAAGGTGAGAAAATCCTGAAACTCAACTCCGCATTGGCAATCTAAAATATGATCTGCAGTCCCTTGTGGATCTGGCTTGAACTTTTTAAGTCTAGGTAAGAGAAAGACAAGGATACAAAAACAGAACACTTTTACGACCATTTTCACTCTCTAATCTTTTCACCGTAAAGCAAGAACAAAGAGGAAAAAAAATGACACCTGTGGGATTCGAACCCACGCCTCTGTCGAGATTCGAAATCGCGCTTTAGTAGCTGCGAAAGCTTGCACTTGAGTCGAACGCCTTAGACCAACTCGGCCAAAGTGTCAAATGAAAGATCACTGATATTTCAACAGTTCCTGTGTGTTGACATTGATAAATGTCTGCCTTAGTATCACGTGACTATATTTCCAGCTTTCTGCCATTGCTTGTAAAAAGCTCATCAATTTTCTCTGTGCATCGTATTTTGCGACCTTCATAGCATTGAATGCTTTTCACCCTCTATCAGAAGATACTGTCAAAGGGTGGGTATATAAGGACTGCAAGTCTTTTTTGGGAGTCGTTCAAAGGATGACAGTCAGTCTATTTATTTCTCTATGGTATTTTTGAGACCCTTCCCTATGATCACCCATTGATCCACATACGTATTGACAGAACCCGCTTGCGGTACCTATAATCCAAACCCTCAAAGTGGATTTCTGGGGTGACAACCCCATTTACCAAATAAATGCCCTCAATTCACTAGGTGCTAATTAATTACGTCCTCCAATCCTCTAGGTGGGAATAGTAAACGTCAGAAACTGAATAGACCATAACTTACAGCGTAGTCACCCGACCTCACCGCCACTTCACTATCCAAAATCCTAATCTGTCTCTCCTGCTGTTACTTCCATTGTCATGATTGCGTCAAGGCAAGGCCACACCTTAAGCGGCTCAGGCTTCTTCCTGTTACCACTCGGCAATGCCAACCGAGCAAGCCAAAAAATGCCAAAGGAAAAAAAATATATAACAAAGACCGAGCAAGGCGGCGAAACCAAAACGTGGCGGAGATCCCGCGCCCGCAAACGTCAAAAGAATAACAAAAGTACGCACAGCTCTTCACTAAAAATAAAAAAATCGGAGAGAGAAGTCGGTATCCGGAGGCGCAAAGTCGATCTGCCGAGCTATAAACAGTATATTGTTATTATTATGCCAGTGGTGAATCCAAGATGAACCAGAAAATAAGGGGCGGAAAAGATCTTATAGCCATTGCGAAAAACTCCGCCGCCGCTGCCGAGCCTTGTTATTTTCGCCACGGGACTAGATAGAATTAGTAGCTGGAGGTGGAACTTGTGCCATATAATTCCGGTTTCTCTTGTTCTCTTGTCATTCTTAACATAATTGTTCCTTCTTTCCGTCTATTCATATACCGCTAGAGGTTCTTCTTCAGTTTTACTCCTATCATTATAACTACTACAAACATAGCATTTTTGTTGGAATAGAAAGAGAGCAGCTATGAAAACATCAGTACTAGCTGGCCTAGCAATCCTCCTAGGTGAGGCAGTCAACGCTAAAAATGTAAACGACCGTTCAAAATTCAAACTACCAGATGGCGTAGTCAAGTTCGATATTACTGGAAAGCGTGCAGCAAATCATCCAAATCCTAGATACGCCAAATTCGACAGGCTTAAGAAGAGAGATGACTCCGTCGAGGTTACTCTGAACAATGAAGACTATTCTTATTATTCAACAGACATAGAAGTGGGCACCCCAGGGCAAAAAATCAAAGTGCTGATGGACACTGGGTCTAGCGATCTATGGGTCATTTCGCACGACAATCCTTACTGTACCACTGATCAGAGGAAGATTGAGTCTGATTCTTCATACGTTGAGTGTACCGATGGTACATTCAACCAAGAAAAATCCAGTTCGTTCCAAAAGAATGATACCAAATTGGCAATCCAGTATGTAGACACCACCGGCGCTACTGGGACCTGGGGTACAGACAATGTCAAACTGGGTGGGGTTACTCTTAAGGATTGCTCCATCGGGGTTGGTACAAACGCAAATACTTCACAGGGAGTTTTGGGCATTGGGTTTTCAGCCATCGAGACTACCAATCAAGGTAGAGATGGCAAACAGTACTTGAATGTCCCATTGCTATTCAAGTCTCAGGGGTTTACTAAGAGTGTTTCTTATTCGCTTTGGTTGAATGACCCTTCCAGCAAGGAAGGTTCTATTCTGTTTGGCGGAGTTGATCACAAGAAATACAGCGGGAAGTTAACCACGTTGCCAATGGCGCAAACCATGTCGGGAGTTAGCAGACCAGTAGAAATGGCGGTTTACTTAAGTGAAATCGGGCTCAAGAGTGGAGGAGGAGATGCATCTACTGTTTATTCCGGGAACACTCCAGTGTTGCTTGATTCTGGCACCACTCTGACCTATTTGCCGTCGGAAGTGATGCAAGCGATTGGTGAGGGATTGGGAGCTGAATACATGCGAGAACTTCAGTCCTATGTAATTCCATGCAAGCCATCCGGGAACCCTAGCGTCGAATTCAACTTTAATGGTGCTAAGATTGATGTCAAAGTGCAGGATATGACTATCCCGCTGACTGACCAAAGTGGTAGTCAGGCTCAATTGAGCGATGGCTCTGATGCGTGTGCCTTGGCTATTGGTCCAACCAGTGATCAGATCATTTTTGGTGATTCGTTTTTGCGGTCAGCATACGTGGTGTATGACTTAGAGAACTATGAGATTGCGTTGGCCCAGGCCAAATTCAACCAGGACGACTCTGACGTTGAGGTTATTTCATCTGGTATCCCATCTGCAGAGAAGGCGTCTGGATATTCCAGTACTCAGGCGGATGAATCAGCGTCTGTTTTCTCTGTGTCGCTGAATGGAGCTGGAGCTAGTGACTCGTTGGGGGCTTCTGCTGATATCAACACTGTTCTTACTGGAGGTGTTCCAGCAGGGGCCACTGGGTCATCATCATCGTCCTCCCATCATGGAGGAGATAGCGATGGTGCCAAGTCCAGTAAGAGTTCTAGTGGTTCATCTCCATCGGCGCCTCCACGTGGTATGATTGCTCCTATTTTGTCGTGTATGCTTGTTTTGGCTACTTTTTGTGTGTTGGTTTAAGGAGGTCTAGTAACTTGCATTTTTTCTTTTTGTTTCAATTTAGGAGATCTTATTCTGGGTGGAATACTCGATTTTTATGTATGCTACCCTAATTATTTTGTATGTAGCACAATGTATAGCTGTAGGAAGTTATATGAATATGTTTTTTTTATTATTTTTTTTTTTGGATAAGCATTTATTGGTGCTACTGTGTGGTGGCGGCGTCTATTTAATTGGATGTATCCGTGCGGCTCAGGCATGTCTCAGGAGTGCGGGTCTCAATATGTGGCGCATCGTGCGGCTCCTGTATATCTTACGGCACAAACATCGATGGTAGTGTGTAAGGGTTGTCGGTTTATATCTTGACATGTACTAAGGCTAACTGGTATTAATTCCCATTTTGATGTCTGCAGCCTGTTCGGTAGGTGGGCTTGACCAGTTGGTTGCAAATACTAACGAGGGCCCCTTTTATGTACAAGTATTGGCGATAGACTCTTCTAGAGCGGGTAAGATTATTTCAAATTATTTATAGAAATAGAGGTTTGGTGAAGGATGATGCTAGATGCTTACCCTTATGTGCCAGATGGGATTTATGGCGCATTCTTGACTGGAACTCTCTCTTAACAGAACTGATACAGTTGTTCAGCCATTTTGAGGTACAGGTGACTAGTTTGGTCTTTGACTATTTTTATTTTCTTTCTCTCTACAAAAAAAAAAAAAAAAAAAAAAAAAAAAAAAAAAAAAAAAAAAAAAAAAAAAAAAAAAAAAAAAAAAAAAAAAAAAGAGTATTTCCTTAATACAAAATGCATACGTACATAGAACACACACACAACGGAGTCGATTTCCATAACCGGTTCGGACTAGCCGGAGGTCCTACTCAAGCTTGGCATCACCAGTCGGGACATAATAATAGGCGATGTGACATTCGGAGAGCGATCTTCGACTCCAACGGAAAGTAGCTTCTCCAACCCGGCGAACTGAAAAAGCCCGGAAGCTCTGATCAAACAAACGGTATTCAGGCGAACTTGTCTGAAAACAGGATTGTAGCAGATGAAGCTAAATGTAACTGCAGACGTATACACATAGGATAGTGCCAAAGACATGTGGACCCCATGCAGTATGCGGACGAAATATTTTTTTGTCCAAGCCTGTCACAGTGGCAAATTAGTAATAGCTAGAAAAGGGAAACGAAAATAAATACAAAATAGAAGCAAACGGAAATGATCTACAGCTAGCTAAGGCACCATATGTCTACCACAGGTAGCAGCTAGACCCAGTGCTTGCTGTGATAGACACAGACTTCATGGTGATACAGTAACACAGTAATACCGTAACGCAGTGAATTACCCAAGAGTACTATAGTCTTTGGATTCACCCATAAAAACCCACAGCAATCCCAAGTATATACCAAAACATACAGATAAAAATAGGATGGGATCAGTTGGGATATTAACCGTTGAACCCTGTTCAACCGCCCCAACAGTAGAGTAACGCTAAAATGTGTTATTTCTCAGACTACCTGCAACATACTGAACCAAATGAGGAACCATGCCCGGCATCATTTTTTGTCTAATAGACATAATCATCACAGTAAACCGCAGCGGTCCGATCACAGACCGTTTCGCTAGAGAGACGAACGTTTTTAATGTGTCAGAGTTGCGTTTCCAAATTTGGGAGTGGGATTTTTTTTTCCTCTCTCTTCTCCCAGCTCGCGCAGAGCTGCAGACGCGCGGTGCTCGGGGATACTAGTCCGCACCTGCTTACCCGATGCTTACCTCAGCACCTGTGGGTGTACCAGTGCAGGAGCAGTTTATTATATTAGGTGTTTCACGCTTGGGCTAGCCAGCACTAGCTAAGTTTGACACCTCTAGTGGCGGTTCCAACCCGGCGGTAGATCTCTCGAGATATATCTGAAAATTTCACCGCAAAGACAAGAACAAAAAGGAGATAAAAAAGGAGCCCTTTTTTTAACTCAAATCGAGAAAGCAAAGTTTTAGACAAGCCAATTAAGAATATGGTGCCTAACTGTACTGACGACATGGCAATTAGCTAACTGGATTGGGTTTCGCTTGAGCTGGTATAGGATCCATTGGTCCATACACTTCAAGAGAGAGCTATCATGTTGTCTCTGCGACAGCCCACCTACCAGATTTGTCCACCATTAGGGAAATCTGGACTAATAGCCTCCAATAAAACTGTATGCGGACCGCAGAAAAAAAAAGGACCTGTTCTGGACACTTCCTACTAATGGTTCAGACCTGCACAATACGCAAAAAAGAGAACAAACCTGCACAGTACAAAAAAAAAACAAACCTGCACAGCTCCAACAACTCAGCAGCTGCATATGCGCATGTCCAGACGGCTGTTGTGCTTATCACGGCATCAGATTTGCAGTAGACCATTGAGTAGCATACAACAACAAGTTTCCCATTCTCTTCTTCTTTCAGCTGCTGCGATCGAAAATCTGTCGACGTTATCCAAAAAAGGCTCGATGAGACCTCGATTTCTCGATTCGAACAGCAACATTATAGCAATAACTTTTTAGTCTCTGATCCAAGCTAGCGAATTGGGTTAATATACCATGCAACAAGCTGCGCTCCCCCGGAAGGCCCTGTGGTTGATGCGCCCGTTGAGGGCGTTGCTCCAGTTACGGAGCTCCAGCACCAATTGCCCCGGAGACGGTTCTCTGTGCAACCTCTAATTGTCCCTTGAGAGCTTCCGCTTTCGAACTAATTGACAAAGCCCCAATTGCCATGGAAACGGTTATCCTTGGGGGTTTACTTGTGCTGGTAGAGTGCTGCTGCTAGATTACTGGACCACCAGCACCATTGGCTTAGAATTGATCTTAGCCTTAGAATTGGCCCAAAGCGCCATACTTTAGGAATGGCTTATACCTTTCTTGTGACCAGTTTTCCCCGCTTTTCCTGTTTATTAACCATTAACGCCCTTACAGTGTGAAGACACAGAGTATCTGATCTGTCGCCTCGACATTCGGCTTGAAAAATGACCCAGATTGTTGATCATATGTAAACACGACGTGAGGGCTAACGAGTTCTAGCCTCAAGTCTAAGACCTTGAAAGATCTGCTACGGCCGAACCAACCAATCAGAGGGCGCGGAGTCGCTTAGCTAAGAATCTCCCCCTACTTAGCTAACCAGCCCAGGCCTGTGCCGCCGGCAGGTTGCTTTTTTATAGGTTTGTCTTGAAATTTTGTATTTAATATCGCTCCCCGAAAAACACCCAAGAAAAAAAAAAAAAAAAAAAAAAAAAGCAAAACCGTATGCCACACTAACTCGATTTTAAGCCTACTTGGGATAGAGATAATCAAGCATCTTGGGTGACTTTTTTTCCAGTGTACCAGTGGTCATAATAAATAAAAGACACAATCCGCTTTCACAATTTTTTTGTCCTTCTTTCTAATTGTTAGTCATATACATTTTCCCTTCTATTCTATAATAGTTTTATTCCTTCCATCCATACAACAATGCCTCTAGGTCGTACTCTTACAAAACGATTTCAAAAAGTAGTCGGTCGAAAACCGTCGTCGCCATCCTCAGAGGCCAATAGCCCCAATGGCCAATTCGCAGACGGTGACTACTTCTACTCAATCTCTTTTGAACAAACCGAACAACTAAAAGAAGACAATGAGTCGATATCGACAACCGACTCCAGCTCTACCACCAGTGGTGGAGCTGCTCGAGAACCTGTAACTCCCTCCTCGGGAATTGGCTCAATCAACAACGACAGCCATCGAATCTATACTCCAGAACAGGCTCAGCATTTTGTCAATGCTCAAGATATCCTTCCGAAGCTTCAAGAAAAACAGCAACAGCGCAGTATCAACAACACCAACATCAACACAAATTACAACAGTAGCATATCAACAACCCCAATTCAACACTATCCTGCTCCCCAGCGATATGTGTCGTCGTCATCATCAGCATCCAGTGGGAAAAACACTGAAACCTCCTCTGTAAGCTCTATTTATACCACTTCTGAGGCCTCTCCTGCTCTGTCAACCGATGAAGCTCTATTTATCGCTGACAACGATGGATCCATTGGTGCTTTCAAGTACCGGGAGTCATCGTCAGACCTGTACTCTTCGCAGGAGGAGCCAGTTTCTCAGCATGACAACGAGTTGGATTCTCTGCCGTTGGAGGAGCTCAAGAAGATCCAAGAGGATGCCCGAGCTGATGAGATGGCTATGAATATTTTGGAGAAGGTTTCTGCTGATGACTATTTGCGAGAAATCAAAACTGGGTCTTGGTACATCTAAGCGCCTTTTTTTTTCCCCCAAATACCATCTAACGACTATCTATTATGACTATTATGACTACACTGTGGTGCTATCTAAAGTGTGGTTGCACAATTGTATAAGCTTGTTATTTTATAAGCCTACCGCACGACGGAGATACAGGCGCTACACTCACTCTCTTTATGTATATGATCATGTGTTTACGAATATTAAACTTCCTTTTTTTTTTTTTTTTTTTTTTTATTTAGCATAAGCCCATATTCTTCCGTCTGTATTTATACTTGAAACCATAATGACCTCTATTAAAGCTTAAAAAAACTTGTACTACAAGACCGCTTGGCTACCGGTTGTATGGTTTCGGCGATGTCCTCAAATGAAAAAAATATCCTTCCGTAGATCTGGGTCCGGTTTCGAGATTGCCGCTAGTGTCATCTTTAGCGTCTAACGCTCCGCTTAATAAGCCGCTAAAATTTTTTTTTTTTTTTTTTTTTTTTTCTCTGAAATTTCTCCCAACAGTCGTAAGCGGTCCGTGGTTACCTTGAGCTATAATAGATACCTATACCGCGATAACAGAAGTAGTGATCCATAAGAAAAAAATTCCATAAAAAAAAAAAAAAAAAAAAAAAAAAAAATAGTTAAAGGACTAAGCATGTTGGATTATAGAGGAGGAAAACTAGTACTGGCTCCTATGGTATGTCAACTAATGCGCTTTCCAGCACAAAAAAGAACCATTTCCACTCCTATTTTTGTTCTATTAACTAACTCAAATTTCAAGGTCCGCGTTGGAGAACTGCCAACAAGACTCATGGCCCTCAAATACGGTGCAGATCTAGTATGGGGCCCAGAGCTAATCGATAAAAAAATGATCACCTGTCGTCGAGTCTGGAACGGTAAGTTAGTGTCCAAATAGTCGTCGATTGGGCCACCAACACATCGCGACCGGTGCGGCTCACGTTCCCACAAAAAAAATAAAAAAAAAGAACCATGTGCTAACCGAATTGATAGAAAAACTAAACAGTGTCGATTTCGTCGAAGAAAGTAATAAAGTAGTATTCAGAACAGTCCCCGAGGAAAGCAAAAAAATCGTCTTCCAAATGGGAACCGCCAGTGCAGAACTAGCTGTCCAGGCCGGTAAAATGGTCGCCAAAGACGTTGCTGCAATAGACGTAAACAGTGGCTGCCCTAAACACTTCTCCATGCATGCTGGAATGGGAGCTGCCCTACTCCAAAAGCCAGATACTCTGGTAGACATTTTGTCGTCTCTCGTGACCCAGGTCGGCCAGCCCAACAACATCAGCATCAGCGTCAAGATCAGAATCCTTGACGACCCGGAAAAAACATATGCATTAGTACGACGACTGGTAAAGACAGGAATCAGCTGTTTGACTCTTCATTGCCGAACTACCCCAATGAGACCCCGTGAACCGGTCATCAGAGATGCCCTAAGCACAGTAGTGGACATTTGCCACGAAGCTGGTGTTGCTTGCTACGTCAATGGGGATGTCGCAGGCAGGTGGCAACTTCCAGAGCTAATGGAGAAGTACAAAGTAGACGGTGCCATGGTTGCTAGAGCGGCAGAGTCCAATCCGTCGTGCTTTGGTGCGGAAAACGAACAGGATCTCAAGCCATTCGAGACTGTGGTTAAGCAGTATGTCGGGATCTGTCGCCAGTACGACAATCATCACTCCAACACCAAATTCTGTCTAGCGCGGCTGGTGCCTGGCAAGCATCCAGTATTCCAGAAGCTTAATCAAAGCAAGGCTATGGAGACCACTGAAGAGATCATCTCTGGGCTAGAGGTGGGAAGCTCCACGCACAAGCATAAGCATCAGAAGCAGCGGAGCCACCAGCCGCACCAGGTGGAAGAACAGTCTAATGCGACACCTGAACCAGCCAGTAGAGATATAAAGACCAGTAAACGCCCAGCTGAAGAGTGTATAGAAAACGGATCTGGCAAAAAAATCGCCACCGAGACCAACCCACAGTCAGTAACAGCTTGAAACCACGGTTTTTTTTTTTTTTGGATATGCCAATTTTGATTACTTTATCTGATATGTACAGTCTAATATAGAGATTATGTGATATATGTGGATACATATATATCTTCCTCCCCCAAGATATATTTGGCAAATTGCCCAGAATATATTTCCCTAGAATTCCCCCCAATATATTTTCCTAATTCCCCCCCAAATAATCCTAGAACTCGTTAGATCGTTAAAAGATCGCCTTCTTCAACAAACACCAACCACCAGCAGCAGTCATCATCAGCCCAGAAGCAATAGCCATAGGTCGGGGACCCTTTGTAGCCTTGAAGACTGCACCCGCCAAAGCTCCTGCCGCTAGAGAGTTGGCAGCATCATGCTGGCCCCTAAAGTGGCCGATAGTGGAGTTGATACCGTTATAAGTTAAAGCCAATACACCGGCAGAGTTACCCAAAAATGGACCTCGTCGAGTGACAGCATTCAGAACCCCGTTCAATCGAAGTCGGAAAGATGTTGTATCAGCAGTTTTTCGCATCCCTTCTACAAACCCGTAGCCACCACCGAGACCCAACCCGGTCAAATACACCGCACCAGTACCATAACATAGATCGTCAGTCCAGTCCTTAATAGGAATAATGCCATGTGCACCAGGAAGTGTCGTTAGCGATTCATCTTCGAGGTTGAGATATTCTAGCCCTTGGTCCAGCCCGGCTAATGGATGCAGTTTGGCCGTATCGAGGCTGGCGTTGCCCAGAAATGACGATACGTCTTGAGCTGCTTCTGGGTCGAATGAAAATGAGACTTCTTGTTTAGGTTCTTCTTTTTGACCAAAAAGCCAGGACATTTTTTGTTGTGTGTATGTGTGATGGGGGTTTTAAATGGTTGATCAGGTTTTTGGTTTTTATTAGTATGAGTTTGAGGTTTGAAATTTTTTTTTTCTTTCGGTCATGTATTGGGAACTAACTAGGAATGAGTCGGAGAAAGGAAAAAGGCACTAGTTCAATTTTGGCTGGGGTCCCGCCTCCGTGCCGAAATCGTAGTAGACATTAGACTATCAGCGTAATCCAATCCAGTGGGATGTTGCTTGTATCTGGTCCGTTGCGTTATTGTATCTAAACTACCTACCAACATACAAAAAATATAAAAACAAAAACTAGTATATTCAGCGTATTGTCTATTAATATTAGTACTGCACCATCGAGATATCTAGATCCAACAAAAAAGTGAAAAATTCTCCAATGGGATAATATCACGATCAATAGCCACTGGCGACGGCACGCTTCCGCCACCAGTCACTCACAGCATGAATCGTACCATTCACCAAGATATGGATCCCATTCATAGTGGTCCTCGGCTCCTGTGTCTCGACCTTGTGATCCCGATTCTTCAACTGCGAGTGCACAAAGCACGGCGTAACAGGCTCCAGCTCTACCTGATCTGGCAGAAGCTGATGGTGGAATCGAGGATATGCTATAGTTTGGAGCATAGGCTGCTTGTACTTAAGCACTCTCACAATCGCTTGGAGCACCGCTGTGTAAATATGAGACCCCCCAGCAGCACCAATAAGCAGCTCTGGGGCCCCCGAGTCCTTATTGATAATGATAGTAGGCACAGTGGAACTCAAGGGCCGGTAGTAAGGCTTGATGTAGTTATAGACAGATGGAGCCAACTGGAACCAGTTCGACGTGTTGGGTTGTGAGAAGTCATCCATCTCTGAATTGAGAACAATACCCGTCTTAGCGTCTGCTACTTTGGAGCCAAACAGCAAGTTCACAGTGGTGGTCATAGAGACCGCCATCCCATCTTTATCAATCACTGAGAAATGAGATGTACCGTGCGGCTCGTTGGGTTCGTATTTCGGGTTATAAAACTGCCATGGATGAGTCTTGTTGGTAATGTTATGCCGCAGGTCCTCGGCAAACGACTTAGAAACCATTTTGTCAATAGCGGTCCGATCATCGTCACTGCTAATAGAATCACCAAGCTCGCTTCTTGCAGAAGACATCCATTTCATGGTCTCAATCAGCTGGTGTGTCTCCCAATCGCCAAAATCTTGGTCGCCGTCGAGTGCTTCCAAGATGTTTAGCCCCAGCAGTAGAGCAGGCCCACTGGTAGGGTTGGGCGTAGTGATGACCTCTCTCCCGAGAAATTCACCAATCAATGCATCACTGACTACTGCATTATAATGGCCGAAATCATCAGCGGTCAAAATGCCGCCATGCTTCTGTACTGTTTCGGCAAGATGTGGAGCAACGGGGCCATCGGGATCGTAAAACACTTGGGCCCCATGTTCAGCGATTAGTTCCAAAGTATTGGCGAGGTTTTCTCTGGTTATCCAGTCACCGGGCTTGACAACTGTGCCATCTTTTCTAATATACTGGCCCCATTCGAGCGGCTGCGATAGGATAGACTCCTCGTCGAGCTTCACCGCAAAGGCCAAGGTCTCCTCAACCTCAAATCCGTATCTATTTAGATCTATAACTGGTTGGATAACCTTCTTCCACGAAAGTTTTCCATATCGGGTGTGGGCCTCTTGTAGACCTGCAACTTCTCCAGGGATGGCCACAGCCAACCCTCCAACTCGAGAGGACAGTGGGTTCTCCTTGTACATGTTTTTGTGAGCCGCACCCGGAGCCATTTCCCTGAAATTGATGGCCAAAGGGTGGCTATTCCCATCTCTGATTGTCATGAACCCACCTCCGCCGATTCCAGAGCTGAAGCTGTTGATGCTACCGATACAGAGAGCAGTGGTTACTGCAGCATCGACAGCTGATCCTCCTTGCTTCAGAATGTGCACTCCCATGTCAGAGCACAGGCCGACATCACTAGCCACTGCTCCATTTTGGGCAATAGTGAGGTTGTTTGTTGGGTCCGGATAGAGGTCTGGAGATCCCCTTTTTGGTACATCATCTAAGATTTTTAGTCTTGGCCCATTGTTAGTAAGCCAGCTGGGAGCTTGGCTTAGGTTCGCAGGGTAGAGCCATAGTCTAGTCAGATGCCAAGCTAGAGTGATACAGGCTAAAGTTATTAGACCGTTCCTTGAGGCCCTTTTTACCGTCTGTCTCTGTTGTATATTCATGGTATAGTATATTGAGGCAGGGTACAGAGGAGTAGTGGTGGGTGAGAGAGGGAGGGGTGTTAGAGGCGGAGGACGAGGGCGTAGTACTAGCGGCTTCTTATCTTCTACAAGAAGGAAAAAAGTGGTAGCGAGGAGAATACTCACGTGATCCGAGTAACGTGGTCAGCACGTGACGTGAGTTTTGCTAAAAAATAAAAATATAAGGGGAGAGGGTACAAATTGGGGAAAAGTGAACTCGGTATCACGCATAGTCTCGTAGTCTTGTTTGCTTTATATGGCACTGTTATAGGTCTCTGTTATAGGTCTCTGCTTCCATGCAAATAGGATCTTTATCAATACATAAATAGTGCTCCTCAGGTACATACCGTCTGCCTGTACGCCGCATGTTGAAAGGCGTCGGCGGGTTCGGCCGCTACCGATTCTGGGGTCACCATGAGTACGTGGAGTAAGGTAGAGAAAAAAAGGGGCATAGGGGTAACAACGCGATCGGGCATTCGAGTAGATTATCAGGAAAAGTAGTTGAATACGTATGTATTTGTAGTGGCAGTAGTTACTCGCATACTGATTCTAGAATTGTAATAGGCATGTTTAGTACCTCATCTGTATACCTAATTGATAGCTTAACAATATAGCATTTAACAAACTTGTAATCCTCAGTACTTTTTCCCGCATACACTATGCCTTCTCTCGGTAATACTGCTAGCCCAATGCCTTTCACCCGGTAATGCCTGCTCCCTTAGCAGATTTCAACTCCCAATGCGAATCGGACCGGGCTTACCACTAACAGCCCAATCGCTATCAAAAAATCCAATCCGTATCAAAATTTGGACCTATTGATGGCGCGCTCATGGGAGTTTAGATAACTAACAAACAATCAGAATATACTACCAGTTGCCCAATCTGGGCACGCACTGCACACGCACGCAGCTTGCAAACTAAACTAGAATATCAGAACGCAAACATGCTTTTGAAGAATATGTAGTAATATTCCTTGGTTTATTGGTATTTTGCTTTGTAGGTCGCGAAATACCAGAATAAAATAAATAACAAACCCAAATAAAAATTACTCTTTTGATACCGCCCCTTTTTCATTGGGAATTAGTCCAAAATATATAAACTGAGCAACATCCGCAAAAAAAATTTTAAATTTCCTTCTTTTATAACAACTACTATTTTAACAACAAAAAAAAAATATTATAAGATATTCTTCTAATTTTTTTTTTTGGTCTATTAATTTAAATTTATTCTAAATACTTTTTATATACTTTTAACACTAAATATGTCTGGGTATGTTTCGGTTTATTGGTTATTAGTGGATATATTGTGATGGCACTTATTATATTCTCGAAAGATATGGTTGATGATGCTATTGTCGTTAACATTATTTTGAGAATATTTGGTGATGTCCGAAAAAGATATCGGGGCACGTGACTATCACGACCCCGCGCCACCACGTGACTACCACAACCAACTAGAACAGTTTCAACTAACTATTATAATAACAGTCGAGGAAAAGGTGGCAAAGGTCTTGGAAAAGGTGGTGCTAAGCGACACCGAAAGATTTTGCGAGACAACATCCAAGGTATCACCAAGCCAGCTATTCGACGTCTTGCTCGAAGAGGTGGTGTCAAGCGAATTTCTGCTTTGATTTACGAAGAAACCCGATCTGTCTTGAAGTCCTTCTTGGAATCTGTCATTCGAGATGCTGTCACTTACACTGAACACGCTAAGAGAAAGACTGTTACTTCTTTGGACGTTGTTTATGCATTGAAGCGACAAGGACGAACCTTGTACGGTTTCGGTGGTTAAACAGTTTATATATTTATATATATGATTATGGGGTTAATGTATTTATTGATTTAATTTTTCGTGGAGCTCTTTTTTGACATGGCCCGCAGTGTATTGCTATTTGTTTTTAACCTTAGTTTTATTTGGAGTGCCGCGTTTATATCAGATATGTTACACTCCCTTAGTGAGGCTCAAAATTGCGATTGTCGGCCGACCTTGCATAGCGCAGGTAGAAAAACTATTAGCGGGAAAAAAAAAAAGCCCAACCCAGCTCAACAAAAATTCCAGCGCTTAACCCAACAACCAAATTCTTTCCTAGTAGTTATGCCGGTTGGGGGAAACTTGGTTTGATAAAATGAATGAAAACATTATAACAAATATATAATATGAGAATAAATATCGAGTATTAAACTAAGATCTTCAAACTGTCTATAGGTATAAAAAAAAATTCAATGTCCAATTCCCCCAAAAAGTTCTCCTTTTCTTCACTGGCTCAACACATCTTACTGCATGTTGGGTTAATCCATTTCCCAACATCCCTCCCCAGCACACGTTGAAATTTTCTTCCGGGGTCTCGGATTTTTTTCCTTTATATATAAAACTATATGCACCTTTAAATCATTTCTTCTGTTTCAACACTTTTTTTTTTCTTCTCTTTCTACTCTATTAAGGTCATCTTTGTAATTCTCTCTATTGCTGATTGATATCAACTAGCTTTCTTTTTTAAAAAAAATCAAATTCGTTTTATTCTAATCAATTGGTGAAAATTTAATTTTAGACGCCGAGGGATAAAACATTGATCTTGTACTAGGAGAAAAAAAAAACTATTTAGTGTAATATCCATATTCTAATTTCGTTGTTCTCATCTTGTTCGCAAGACTATTTATAAAACGGCAAACGCAACGAACTTTTTGGGTTCCAAAAATGTATGCTATATCTCTGGTCGTCAAAACAATCACAAAAATACTAACCGGAAAAACAAATCAGTCGATACTTTGGTCAAATGACACAATCAAAATATGACCACAGTCGCCTACCGGCGCATTTCATTGGTAAAAATGATTTGAATAACTCTCCAGATTCGTCTGTAAAAGATTTTGTGAAGTCACACGGTGGACACACTGTCATTTCCAAGGTAAGTTTTAGCAAAAAATAAGGAGCGCCGAAGCCATCGAAGTATATCTACAAGATCCAAAGCACTAACACTATCTACATTAGGTTCTGATCGCCAACAACGGTATCGCTGCTGTAAAAGAAATCCGATCTGTTCGAAAATGGGCTTATGAAACCTTCGGTGACGAAAAAGCTATCCAATTTGCAGTAATGGCCACCCCTGAAGATCTGGAAGCAAACTCTGACTACATTCGTATGGCTGACGAAATTGCTAGAGTTCCAGGTGGTACAAACAATAACAACTACGCAAACGTAGAAACAATTGTTGAACAAGCACAACTGCGAAACGTTCAAGCAGTATGGGCAGGTTGGGGTCACGCAAGTGAAAATCCACACCTACCAGAGACTTTGGCCAAACATGGTATTGTCTTCATTGGTCCACCGGGTTCAGCTATGCGGTCCCTTGGTGACAAAATCTCCTCCACAATTGTCGCACAACATGCTAAAGTACCTTGTATCCCATGGTCTGGTACCGGTGTCGACGGTGTCGAAGTAGACGAGCATGGTATCGTCACTGTGCCAGATGACGTGTACCAAAAAGGTTGCACCTCAACCCCACAAGAGGGTCTGGAAAAAGCCAAAAAAATCGGATTCCCAGTAATGATCAAGGCCTCTGAAGGTGGTGGTGGTAAGGGTATCCGAAAAGTCGAACGAGAAGAAGATTTTGAGTCTCTTTACCATCAAGTCATTGGCGAAATCCCAGGTTCCCCAGTATTTATCATGAAATTGGCCGGCAACGCCAGACATTTGGAGGTGCAATTACTGGCAGATCAATACGGAAACAATATCTCTCTATTTGGTCGTGACTGTTCGGTCCAAAGACGACATCAGAAAATTATTGAAGAGGCTCCAGTAACCATTGCAAAACCAGACACTTTCACAGAAATGGAAAAGGCCGCCGTACGACTGGGTGAATTGGTCGGATACGTGTCCACTGGTACTGTAGAATACTTGTATTCCCATGAGGATGACAAGTTCTATTTCTTGGAACTGAACCCACGTTTGCAAGTCGAACATCCAACCACCGAAATGGTCACCGGTGTCAACTTGCCAGCTGCTCAATTGCAAATCGCCATGGGTATTCCTTTGCACAAGATTCGAGACATTCGTCTCTTCTATGGTGTCGACCCACACACCCAAACCGAAATTGATTTTGATTTCTCCACAGAGCTTGGCAAAAAGTCTCAACGACGTCCAACTCCAAAAGGTCATACTACCGCCTGTAGAATTACCTCCGAAGACCCTGGTGAAGGTTTCAAGCCAAGTGGTGGTGTCATGCATGAACTAAACTTCAGATCTAGCTCTAATGTCTGGGGTTATTTCTCTGTCGGTAATCAAGGTGGTATCCACTCCTTTTCTGATTCTCAATTTGGTCATATTTTTGCATTTGGTGAAAACCGTACCGCCTCCCGAAAGCACATGGTAGTTGCCCTAAAAGAACTCTCTATTCGAGGTGATTTCCGAACTACTGTGGAATATTTGATCAAGCTCTTGGAAACCCCAGATTTCGAAGAAAATAAAATCACTACCGGCTGGTTGGATGAACTTATTACCAAGAGATTGACTGCAGAGCGTCCTGACACATATTTGGCTGTAATCTGTGGTGCTGTAACCAAGGCTCACGTCCAGTGTGAGGAATCCATCAATAACTACAAGGCCAGTCTTGGAAAAGGTCAAGCCCCAGTTCGTGACGCAATCAAATCCCTGTTTACTATCGACTTCATTTATGAAGGTGAACGTTACAAGTTCACTGCTACCCGGTCTGCCTTAGATTCATACACCTTGTTTATCAATGGATCTAAAGTAGAAGTTGGGGTCCGGTCATTGAGTGACGGTGGTCTGCTGATCGCTCTCGACGGCAAGTCCCACAATGTCTACTGGAAGGAAGAGGTTAATGCAACCAGACTTTCTGTCGACTCCAAGACCTGTCTCTTGGAAGTTGAGAATGATCCAACTCAATTGCGAACTCCATCTCCAGGTAAACTGGTTAGATTCTTGGTTGAAAATGGTGAGCATGTCAAAGCTGGCCAGCCATATGCCGAAGTTGAGGTAATGAAGATGTACATGCCGTTGGTCGCCCAAGAAGACGGTGTGGTGCAGCCTATCAAGCAACCAGGGTCCACATTGGAAGCTGGTGATATTTTGGGTATCTTAGCTCTAGATGACCCATCTCGGGTCAAACATGCCAAACCATTTGAAGGTCAATTGCCTGAGTATGGTCCACCAATTGTTGTCGGCAACAAGCCATTCCAACGGTTCGATGTTGTTTGGGCTACATTGGAAAATATCTTGCAAGGATTCGATAACCAAGTCATTATGAATTCAACATTAAAGGAGTTGATTCAAGTTTTGCGGGATCACGATTTGCCATATGGTGAATGGCAACAACAGGCCTCTGCTTTGCATTCCCGTTTGCCTGCTAAACTTGATTCCACTTTGCAGAGCATTGTTGAAAAAGCTCGTGCTCGAAAGGCCGAGTTCCCATCCAAGCAACTACTCAAGACTTTTGAGAAATATACCCCAGACAGCTCTAGCAACGATGTTCTCATTTACCAGCAAAGCATTGAACCATTGACCTCTATCTGTAACAGATACTCCGAGGGATTGGTAGCTCATGAGTACCATGCAATTGCAGGACTCTTGCAAAAATACTACGATGTTGAATCTTTGTTCTCCTCTGGTGTCGCCAGAGATGATGAAGGTGTGGTTTTGAAATTGCGAGATGAGAATAAGGATGACCTCAACCAGGTTGTTCTTAAGGTGCTGTCTCATTCACGGGTCGGCGCTAAAAACAATTTGATTTTGGCCATTTTGCAGGAGTACTTGCCATCAAAGGTTGATTCTGGTAGAATTGCTCAATATTTGAAACCAGTTTTGCAGCAAATCGTTGATCTTGAAAGCCGAGCTTGTGCCAAGGTGGTACTCAAGGCTCGAGAGATCCTGATCCAATGTGCCTTGCCATCTCTCAAGGAACGAACTGATCAACTCGAACATATCTTGAGATCCTCTGTCGTCGAAACCTCTTATGGTGAGGTTGGATTTGAACGACGAACTCCAAACTTGAATGTTTTGAAGGAAGTTATTGATTCCAAGTACACAGTTTTTGATGTCTTGTCTCAATTCTTTGCTCACAACGATCCATATGTTACTCTTGCTGCCTTGGAATTGTATGTTCGACGAGCTTGTCGAGCCTACTCTATTGTTGATTTGCAATACCACCAGGAAGCTGGTGCCTCTCCAGCTGTAAGCTACAAGTTCAAGCTACCAGCTTTGTCCAACGCTGCATACAATGCAGTCTCTCGAGAGACTACTGCCAGCGGTGCTTCCTCCCCAAGTTCTGAGGGTAAGCCAAATGTTTCTCGTGCTATTTCTGTGTCTGATTTGACTTTTATGGTCGACAAGTCGGACACCGCTCCATTGAGAACCGGTGTCATTTCCCCAGCCACTGATTTGGATGATATTGACGATGCTGTTTCTCGAGCATTGGAGTTCTTCCCACGAAGAGGCATTGAAATGAAATCTTCTGGTGCTGCTGCCGCTTCTAATACTTCTGCTGCCGCTCGACAGCGGGTTCCACAACAACAGTCTCAACAACCACCATTGATGAACATCTGCAACATTGTTGTCTCTAACACAGACTCTGAAATCAGCGATGATGAGATGTTGAAGCAGGTGCAAGAAGTTGTTGACGAATACAAGGAAGACCTTGAACAATGCTCTGTACGACGGTTGACCTTCACTTTTGGTAATGAACTGGGTACTTATCCAAAATACTTCACCTTCCGAGGGCCAGACTACCAAGAAGACCGAACCATTCGACATATTGAACCAGCTTTGGCTTTCCAATTGGAATTGGGGAGACTATCAAACTTTGATATCAAGCCAGTGTTCACTGATAACCGAAATATTCACGTCTATGAGGCCCGTGCAAAAAATTCAGACAGTGATAAGAGATTTTTCACCCGAGGTTTGGTCCGGCCGGGCAGAATTAGAGATGATATTTCAACTGAAGACTATTTAATTTCTGAAGCAAATCGGTTGATGGCTGATATTTTGGATGCATTGGAAGTCACTGACACTACAAACTCTGACTTGAACCATATCTTCATCAATTTCACCGCAGTATTCCAGTTGGATCCGGAACAAGTTGAACGTGCATTTGGTGGATTCTTGGAACGATTTGGTCGACGACTGTGGCGATTGCGAGTCACTGGTGCCGAAATCCGAATTATGGTCACTGACCCTGCCACTGGTGTCAACTACCCACTGCGAGCAATGATCAACAACGTTTCTGGTTACGTGGTTCAGAGCGAATTATATGCCGAAGTTAAAAATGATCGAGGCGAATGGGTGTTCAAGAGTCTAGGTAAGCCAGGTAACATGCACTTGAGACCGATCTCTTCTCCATATCCAACTAAAGAATGGCTACAGCCAAAGCGTTACAAGGCTCACATTATGGGAACCACTTATTGTTACGATTTCCCAGAGTTGTTCAAACAAGCCGTCGCATCTAGCTGGAAAAAGTTTGCTCCAACTAAGACTATTCCTGATAACTACTTTACCTACAAGGAATTGATCGCTGATGAGTCCGGACAGTTGTCTGAAATCACTCGAGAACCTGGTGTGAATAACATTGGTATGGTTGCATGGAAGTTCTTTGCTAAAACTCCAGAATACCCACGAGGCCGATCATTTGTTGTAATTGCCAATGATATCACCTTCAAGATTGGTTCATTCGGCCCACAGGAAGACGAATTCTTCCATAAAGTCACTGAGTTGGCCCGTGAAGAAGGTATCCCACGAGTATACTTGAGTGCCAACTCTGGTGCGCGAATTGGTGTTGCTGAAGAGTTGATTCCATTGTTTGAAGTATGTTGGAATGACGCGTCAAATCCTTCTGCTGGCTTCCGATACCTCTACCTGACCCCAGAAGTCTACGAAACATTGAGCAAACAACATAAGAAAAGTTGTCAAGTTGAAAAGATCGTCGAGGATGGTGAAACCCGTCTCAAGATTACAACAATTGTTGGGATGGAAGATGGGTTGGGTGTCGAATGTCTACGTGGCTCTGGTTTGATCGCTGGTGCGACCTCTCGAGCTTACCAAGACATTTTCACCATTACCTTAGTCACTTGTAGATCTGTTGGTATTGGTGCTTATTTGGTCCGGTTGGGTCAGCGAGCTATTCAAATCGAAGGTCAACCAATCATCTTGACTGGTGCTCCAGCTATCAACAAATTGCTTGGTCGAGAAGTATATACATCTAACTTGCAATTGGGTGGTACCCAAATCATGTATAGAAATGGTGTTTCTCACATGACCGCTGATAATGATCTGGCTGGTGTATCTAAGATCATTGAGTGGATGGCTTATGTACCTGCCCAGCGTAACCTTCCTGTCCCAATCTTGGAAACTGGTGATTCTTGGGACCGAGATGTCGAATATGTTCCAACTAAGAATGAACAATATGATGTTCGATGGATGATTGGTGGTAAGCATGACGAAGAAACTGGTGAGTTTGAATCCGGTCTCTTTGACAAGGGGTCATTCCAAGAAACCTTGTCTGGTTGGGCTAAAGGTGTTGTGGTTGGTCGAGCTCGATTAGGCGGAATTCCATTTGGTGTTATTGGTGTTGAGACTCGTTTGGTTGAAAATGTATTCCCAGCTGATCCAGCCAACCCTGATTCCACTGAAATGGTGGTTCAAGAAGCTGGCCAAGTATGGTATCCAAACTCTGCTTTCAAGACTTCCCAAGCTATCCGAGACTTCAACAATGGTGAACAATTGCCTTTGATGATTCTGGCTAACTGGAGAGGTTTCTCCGGTGGTCAGCGAGACATGTATAATGAAGTGCTGAAGTATGGCTCTTTTATCGTAGACGCGTTGGTTGATTATAAACAACCAATCTTGACTTATATCCCACCAACTGGTGAACTTCGTGGTGGCTCGTGGGTTGTCGTTGATCCAACCATTAACTCTGACATGATGGAAATGTATGCCGATGTCGAGTCTCGAGCTGGTGTGATGGAACCAGAAGGAATGGTCGGTATCAAGTACCGACGAGACAAATTATTGGCAACCATGAAACGATTGGATGCTACCTATGCTGAACTAAGTGCCCAAGCTGATCGAACAGACCTGACTGCAGATGAATTGTCTGACGTTAAGGTCAAACTGCAGGAGCGAGAAAAGAAGCTGATGCCAGTCTATCAACAAATTTCTGTGCAATTTGCTGATTTGCATGACCGATCTGGTCGAATGGTTGCCAAGGGCGCTGTTTCCAAGGAGTTGGAATGGCAAAATGCTAGACGGTTCTTCTTCTGGAGAATTCGACGACGTTTGGTTGAGGAACACTACATTAAGCGTTTGGCTCAAGCTCTGCCCCGATCCACTCGATTGGAACAGGTTGCTCGTGTCAAGTCTATGTACACTTCGCATGTTGAGGACGCGGATAATGACCGAGCTGTTGCTGAATACTTGGAACAAAACCACGAGCAAATCATTGGTGCTATTACCAAGTTGAAGCGAGATGGTAATGTTCAGCAATTGTTGGCCTCTCTACGGTCTAATGGTGATTCGGTGGCCACCTTGACTGAGGCTTTGAAGACCCTGAGTGCATCTGACCGAGAATCTATCTTGAAGCAGTTCTCCTCTTAGGTAAAATATTAATGTTTTCGCTTTTTTCCCTTTTGTGTAGTTATATTAATTAAATCTGTATTTGTTTTCTGAGTGTTTATGGTCTGTTTCGTCAGTAAGGATCCAAAATATAGCCCTTTGAACTTTATATGCTGTCCAATCGAACGCCGCACAATCTTGATGACTTCCCAACTATGGCAACGGCTATTTTTTTTTTTTTTTTTTTTTTTTTTTTTT